>JBBPMF010000662.1:0-19742 GCA_038090175.1 Austroboletus eburneus | reverse complement strand
CTCTGACTCATTCCCCTTCTTCGTGATTCCATCGCTTTCTATTAGTCGAGTCATCCCTTTTACGCTCCGCTTTATTTACCCTTGGCTTGCGTATATAAACCCCTCGATACCCTCGATGTATTCCCCAAGTTAGACCTACCCGAATCTATCTTGATCATCGATTCCTCTCGGGTCCTCCAGTCCTCGCCTTACTGTTGAGTAGGCGCTCCCTTCGTACCCTCGTCACTGCATAATCGCGCAGTCCCCTCGCCCCTGAGTTGCGACATACGTCGACCAGGTCAACAGCTCACGACATACCATTGAGGCTGAGGATAAAGGACATCCCTTTATCAAACCCTTGCCATGTCAGCTGAATAGCGATGTTAACGTCCATCGCCCCTCAGGTCTACGCCGACACGTAACAAAAGGTCTAACTTTCTCTTCACTGGGCAAGCCCTGCCTTAGCCCATCATTCATCCCTATCGCCCCTCGAACCCTAGACCTTCCCTAGGACCCCGTCACCTCCACGAAACCCCATCACCCCCCTCAGAGAACTCCTTGGCCTCACAAGAAGAGGTACCCACTGACAACGATATTGTCGTATCCTCAGAAGATCAAGAAGATCTTACCCTCACCCACACCCTCTCAGCCTCGCTGGTACTCCCACGAGCCCCCACACCCCCATCTCCCAAACCGATCAGAAGATCGAACCCCTTCACCGTAACTCCCATGTCCCACACGAACCCCACCCCATCAACGGTGAAACCCACCAAACTTCGCCTCGGAGTCCCAGAAGACTTCGACGGATCCTACGAGCGTGCCATGCCCTGGTATTACTCAGTCATGTCTTACCTCATCATCAACAATGAGGTTTACAACACCGACGAAAAGAAGGTCACCTATGCCCTCTCTTTCATGAAGAAAAAGTCCGCCCTCACGTGGGCTGATACCTACCGGCGCAAAGCCATCGACACCGGTACCTTCGGAACTATTGAAGAATTCGCCAAAGCATTCAAAACCTCTTTTGAATGACACAACCTTGCAGACAACGCTATCCACTGGCTATCCACCCACCACTGTGTTCCCCTGAGAGGACAAGACCTCGCCACCACCCTCAATGCCTACATTGCGGACTTCCGCAACAACGTCGCCAACTCTGGCATCACGGACGAAAATGTCCTCATCAACTTCTTCGCCAATGGCATCCCTTCCCCCCTCATGAAACGGATCTTCGCCATGGACACCCCCCCCATCACCATCGAAACATGGTACGACAAAGCCATACACTTCCAAACACAATGGAAACACGCTCAGGCCATCTCCGGCAAAAAGACCGAATACCGGTCTTACTCTAACAACACTCCCCACCCAAAAGATCCTAACGCCATGGATGTTGACACAGTCGCCACCTCCTATCCCCCCAAACTTACCGAAAAGGAACGACAACGTTGCTTCAAAGAAGGTCGTTGCCTCCGCGGTCGAAGGAAAGGTCATAACTCAAAAAATTGTCTCACCTATTCCTCACCCTCTACCCCCGTGCCATTCGTGTCAAAGAAGTCGAAGAAGACCCGACGACCAGACTCAATAAAATCTCTATCCCCTCGGGTTTTCAAACAGAGGACCTCGTTCGACACAAGGCTCCTCCTCCTCTCCTAAACGTACACATGTAAAAGTATCTACGGAACCAGGAACAATGAAACTCCCCATTCAAATCATTGTTCCCTCACATACGTTTAAAGCCGTCGACACCACCGCCTTGATTGACTCCGGAGCCGACATCTCCTGTATCGACTGGAACTTCGTGCGAAAACATAAACTCCCCACCACCCGCCTCCCTCGTCCCCTCAATGTCCGAAGCGTCATGCAGGACCCCACTATCCAAGGAGGAGTAAAATTCTCTGCCGAACTCTTCGTTCATATCGAAGGGCTCGCCCATAAGGTGGTCTTCTACGTCATGAACTGCGGGACCTCTAACATTATCCTCGGACTCCCATGGCTCAAGACCACTAACCCCTCCATTGATTGGTCGAACCAAACCATCTCCATCGCAGAATCCACCAACCAATCGAAACTCCTTCACTCCCTCTACTCCGCCGACTCCAGGAGACACGACTCCTACTTCCACTCCTTATTTCCCAACAACTCCCCTGAAATCCGACACATCCATGTTCTCCCAGATCACCATCACCTTCCTAGCTTCCTCAAAGACGAAACTAGGGAGGAATTCGACAACAACCCCATCCCCTATGCCACCGTGAACAGGATCTTTCATGGTGATTCCCGTTTTGTTATCTCTGGGCCTATCAACCGTATAGGAAAGGTCAACACATCTACCGAACTCGCCGCCAATGCTGAAAAGGCCAAACCAAAACAGGTCTTACCTCCCGAGTACTCCGACTACGCAGCGGTCTTCTCGAAGGAGGCCACCGAGCATATCCCCCCCTCTCGCCCCTACGATCACAAAATTAACCTCGACAACTCCTTCACCCCGAAAATCGGAAAAGTATACCCCCTTTCCCCCGATGAACGCAGAGCCACAGAAACATTCATCGAAGAAAATCTTGCCTCAGGGAAGATCTGTCCCTCCAATTCCCCGCAAGCCTCCCCGTTCTTCTTCGTCAAAAAGAAGGATGGCGGTCTTCGTCCCTGTCAGGACTACCAATACCTGAACAAACACACAGTTTGGGACGCCTATCCCCTACCCCTCATCTCTGACCTCATCGACAAGCTCAAAGACGCTAAACTCTTTACCAAGTTTGGCGTCCGTTGGGGCTACAACAACGTCCGTATTAAAGATGGACACCAGTGGAAGGCCGCCTTCGTCACCCATAAGGGCCTCTTCGAACCTACCGTCATGTTCTTTGGACTGACTAACTCCCCCGCAACTTTTCAATGATTCATGAATGACTCTTTCCGAGACATGATCGCTGAAGGATGGCTTGTCGTCTATATGGACGACCTCCTAGTATACTCCCCCACAGAAGAACTCCACGTCGAACAAACTCGACGTGTCCTCCAACATATGCAGGAACTTGACCTGCACCTCAAACTCGAGAAATGTCACTTTGGGGTGACTGAAGTTGACTACCTGGGAATGATCGTAAAACCCGGTCAACTCGCCATGGACCCAACAAAGCTCAACGGGATCGCATCCTGGCCTACTCCTGAAAAACTCAAGGACATCCGATCGTTTCTGGGTTTCGCCAATTTCTACCACCGATTTATCCCAGACTACTCCTCCATCGCACGACCCCTAATCGATCTCACCAAGAAAAACACTCCGTGGGAATGGTCCCCCCTCTGCGCAACAGCCTTTACCCGGCTGAAACATCTTTTCTTGGAGGAACCCGTCCTTCAACTCCCTGACACCTCCGCCCCCTTTGCCATTGCCACTGACGCCTCGAAATACGCTTCCGGAGGCATCCTCCTCCAAACCGATGTCAACGGCGATTGGCACCCTTGTTCCTATATCTCTCAGTCCTTCTGCCCGGCTGAGAGGAACTATGACATCTATGATCGCGAACTTCTCACGATCATCCGTGCCCTCCGCTCGTGGCGACAATATCTCCATGGCTCCCCTCACCCCGTTCAGGTCTTCACCGACCACAAAAACCTCACGTACTTCCGCTCCGCCCAAAATCTCAACTGACAGCAAGCCCGTTGGCTCCTTGACCTTGCGGATTATGATCTCAAACTCTCTCACGTCCCCGGGAAATTCCTTGCTGCCCCCGATGCCCTCTCTCGCCGTCCTGACCTTGTCTCCACAGAAGATGACAATTCTGGAGTCACACTCCTACCCCACTCCCTCTTCGTCAATCTCATTGACACCACCTTCTCCCAGCATATCCTGGACGCTTCCAAATGAGACTCTATTGTCCAGGACTTCCTTCAATCACTCCCTGACACCTCCGACAGCTCCACTGACGTCGTCCTCTCCCTCCCCTTCCGCAAACGTGTCGCCGATTGGCACTACAACAACGGTGTCCTCACCTTCCAGGGACGAACATATATCCCCGCGGACGACTCCCTCCGAAAAGCCGTATTACACCATTGTCACGACCATGTGACGGCCGGCCACCCCGGCTACCTCAAAACCCGCCAACTCGTCTCCTCCGAGTTCTATTGGCCCGGCCTTGCCCAATATGTCCACAAATACGTCGAAGGCTGCACCACTTGCCAGCAAAACAAGGCAAACACCCACCCCACCTCCCCCCCTCTCCTCCCCATCAAATCCTCCTGCACTCGCCCCTTCCAACAACTCTCGTGTGATCTCATCACCGACCTTCCTCTCTCCGACAGCTACGATTCTTTACTGGTCATAGTAGACCATGGGCTTACGAAGGGGGTGATTCTCTGCCCCACTAAGAAAACTGTCACCACAGAAGGAATAGCAAACTTCTTTTTCCTCACAGTGTATCGACGCTTCGGCCTCTATGAGAAAATCATCTCCGATCGCGGCCCCCAATTCACATCAGCCTTCGCCAAGGAACTCTCCAAACTCCTCGGATACTCCCTTGCCCTCTCCACCGCTTACCACTCTCAGACCGATGGCGAAACCGAACGTGTCAACCAGGAAATCGAAACCTATCTGCGCATCTTCTGTGGACATAACCCCTCTTCCTGGTCCGAACTAATTCCCCATGCCGAGTTCGCCCATAATCACCGCCCTCACTCCGTTACCGGACAATCCCCCTTCTACCTCATGATGGGATACGAACCCCAAGCCCTCCCAGAAATCTTCGCCCAATCAAAAATCCCTGCCCTCGAAGAACGACTTCGTTCCCTCACCGCCGCCCGTAACGAAGCCCTCGCCGCACACGAACTCGCCAGACAAACCATGGCTGCCCGCTCTAAGAAATCCTTTACCCCCTTCGTCAAAGGAGACCGAGTCTGGCTAGAAGCCAGGAACCTCAAACGCCTCATCACCAACCCCAAATTTGCACCAAAACACAAAGGACCCTTTATCATCACGGAGGTCCTCTCCCCCCTGACATACAAACTCCGTCTTCCTCGTACCTGGAAGATACACCCCGTCTTCCATGCTTCCCTCTTATCATCCTATCGCGAAAACAGCGTACACGGCCCCAATTTTCCCACACCTCCACCTGACCTTATCGATGGCCAAGAAGAGTACGAGATCGAGAAGATCATCAGACACCGTGGGTCCCCGACGGCCCGACAATACCTGATCCGATGGAAAGGATACTCTGCAGAAGAAGACTCCTGGGAACCCGAACGGAACCTACGGAACTCCGCTGATATCCTTAGAGGATATAAACAACGTCACCATCTCACCCTTCCCTCATCCCCCTCTGTCTCCTCTGTCATGGCCATCCCCCTCACCTCCGCTAGCGACGCCTCTTCAGACATCGTCGAAACCGGCTGGACCACTACCGCCAACAGCCAACACCTGTTGGACCCCAACTACAAACCTCCTGTCTCCCCCTCCATCCCTTCTGAAGATGTCTGGGCCAGATACACCTGGTCTTCCCCTACCTCTCCCATCCCTCTTATAGACCGAATCTCTGACCAACGGGTCCCCGTCAACCACCCCCCGTTGTCCTTCCCCACTCATCCGTTTTCCCTCGACCAAGACTTGGTCGAAGCCACTGCATACCAACTCCGCCGCCTTCCCCTTTCACGTGCCCTCTTAGATACCATGGAGCCCAACTCCACTTTCACACATCTATATCAAGCGTTCCTTACGACATCACGAATCCTCCTCACCACTTCCGCCCCCACCGCCTCTGCTGACACGGCCGCATACCGGTCCCACCTCGGTCGCATCCTTCACACTCTGGAGCATCACCTCATCCAGACCATGTATCAATGCGACATGCTAGCCTTTGTCGCGGATGTGGACTCCCATCTCCATTACCCCTCGCCAACCACCTTTGCCACTGCACCAGAAACCCCACCCATCTCCGCGTCGTCCTCACCCCTCAACGACACAGAACTCCTTGTCCTATCCCGCTTCAACCGTCCGCAAACTCCGTCTCCTCCCCCTCATGCTACACTCCAATGCTTCCACTGTCACGCCATCGGGCATATCTGCATCCACTGCCCGCGTTATCAGTGCAACAAATGCCGGGAGTTCACCCCGGAACACACAAGATTCGCATGTCCCTCTTGGCCGAGACGCTCCCCGGTCCTCCCGCCATCCTCATCCTCAGGATCTTCTTCCCAGAACTCGTACCACCAGGCCCCGCGCCGACTCCACTTTCCTCCCACGCGCCGAAGCCCAGTCGCCCGACGACCGGTGCGCTCCCCTTCCCCGGACATGGATCCCTTCGTCTCCATTGAGGCAGATTTCAATGACACCGGTTCCGGCTATGGTGACTTTTAAGTCTTCGTCATGGACTTGACCCTTAACCGGGGGGTAATGTTACGATTCGCGTATACCCTACTCCTTTTTCCCGTCTTACTTTAGCCTGTGTAACTGCGTAACAGACAGTGCTCCTGCTGTTCGAGTCCCGCTTGAGCCACTTTATTTCTCTCGTATCCCCTTATCTTCGCTTACCTATTTAGCGTGACTCATCCGCAGTATCCGCAGCTGTATTATCACCACTTATCTCTGACTCGTTCCCCTTCTTTGCAATTCTATTGCTTTCTATTAGTCGAGTCACCCCTTTTACACTCCGCTTTATTCATCCTTGACTCACGTATATAAACCCCTCGATACCCTTGATGTACTCCCCAAGTTAGACCTACCCGAATCTACCTTGATCATCGATTCCTCTCAGGTCCTCCAGTCCTCGCCTTACTGTTGAGTAGGCGCTCCCTTCGTATCCTCATCACCACATAATCACGCGGTTTCCCTCGTCCCTGAGTTGCGATATACGTCGACCAGGTCAACAACTCACGACATACTGTTGAGGTTGAGGATAAAGGACACCCCTTTATCAAACCCTTGCCATGTCAGCTGAATAGCGACGTTAACATCCACCACCCCTTGGGTCTACACCGACACGTAACATATACAAATACCTCCCCAAGGCCCCATTGTGGATAATGTTTCCCTCTGATTATACTTTAGATAATGCCATAATCATTCTGCTTATTTCCGATGATGATTTCCCTTGTTAATCATCTCGCTCTTTATTATGGACCCTTTCTTTTGATCTCTCTCTTCCGAGATCTCATTCCCTGATCTCCTTCTTGTGTCACATGGACCATGTACACTTGTCTTACCACTACTTTGGTTTTCTCTCCCCTTTAGTTTACAGAGCTCCACTCCTTTTATATTGGCTACTTGGGAATGTATAACTAGTCATTAGCTACTTGTGCTCTCTAGCTAAATCTGTGCAATTATACATAGTGTTTAGTCTCTCCTGCCTGAGTATCAAGCCTTAGCAGAGCAATTACCCTATCAGACCTTTATAGGACTTTGTCTTGCCTTCAAGGAGACACTGAATTGAGACTAGACATTGCACATGCATAACATCAATCATAGGGTGTCTTTCCTTTTGTGCATTTTCCAAATTCTTTGATCATCTTCAGGCAAGTAAGCCTGGAGTCATACTTGTGTGATTTTCAGGCTCTGTCCTGAGCCTTTTTCAAGATTGCTGCTGATTGGTCAAGGGAGTCATTGGACTCTGACTTTGCAGTCGAAACAGGGGTCATGAATGAATGTATCAGAGAAGCAGCTACTATTCTTGTAGTTACGCAACCACTATCAACGGAGTCATGTGACTGGACCTACCCCCTTCTATATGAAATGCACCAGATCCTTTGCCGGAGTCCAGCTACTGTTTTCACTTTTGGCAATATTTCAAACTCCGGCATGGAGCTGGAGCCGAGATTAGAAAGTCCTGCGCTCGAGCGGTATCCAAATAAGGAAAATCGCGCCTCGGCTAATGCCTTTCTGCGCGCGATCACCATCGATCGACTCTGGCACCATCAGCATCGCAAATCACGACTCGGCGTCGCACCTGCATCATCTCCAACACATACGGGTCACATACGGCGCATCCGAACGACCCGATTTGACCTTGACGCAGCCGTATGATGTGGTAAGTCAGTCTTCTCCCGTTCACCCGACTGACCCTTTTAGGCTTCGATTTTGAGCTTGCCACGACGACTCGGTGGGTTCGGTGGCACGATAGGATGCCTGGGTTGATAGCTGATTGTTATGGATGGTTCAGGTGCGTGCGCCATTCCCATTTCGCACCACCAGCGCTGACTTGACTGGCTCCCGGCTAACACCTCCAGATTGAGTCGGTTCGACTCGTCGCAGTTGCCGTTCGCTTCGTCAACCATCCGGTATCCATTCTCATCGACGTCGACGCATTCGCCGTTACTCTGGCTCCTCCAGCTGCCTCCGCTGTCTCCTCGACCTGTACGCCCAAACGGCCTCTAGATCCAACAACTCGACCAAGTGCGCTCGAGTCGGCAAAGCGTTCGTTCCCATCACCCTTGGGATATCTTGGGAACGTGTCCAAACCATTTGGAACGCGTGCTTCGCCGCCGCCTGGCGTGTCTGGGGTCGCCATAGGTATGTTTTCTTCAACTAGCCGTTCTAACCATCTGCGCTCGCGTTCCAACGCATCGCCCAGGTTCCTCGGCCCAGTACCAGCATCGTCGCCACCTCCCGGAGCTCTCGTACCTTGAGTGTTGCTACTTGCACACTCTCCCTGCTTCCCCTCGAGCTCAACACTCGAGGATCCGTCCTGTACATGCGCAGCGCTATCAGGTGGCCTCCATGGCCTGCTCCCAGCGTCCTCGCCATGCTCTGACGTGTCCGACGTCACAGTCGTGGTGCTGGTACCTCGAACGTTGCAGCTCGCAGGTCCATTCCACTTCCCCTCGAGCGCGACAGTCGAGGCTTCGTTTCGTCGCTTCACAGCCATGCCATTGGCCTTGCCGCTCGGGTTGTCGGCACATTGCTGTCACCCTTCGCTGTCAGCGTTGTCGATTGCACACCGTCCATGTCGCTTCCCCCCAAGCGACACGCTGACTATATAGGGTGCGTCTCCATTTATATTGTGAGCGCGCTCACTCGCTTCCAGTCGACTATCTTCATCGGCATCCATGACTTCGTCTTGGTCCCTGCAGGTCTCCTTGGGCACAGCGCATGCGTGAGCAACATCAACGTTGCCACCCTTGCCTTGGCTTTCCATAGCAGCAGGACTGTCGCTGGCAGCTCCCTCGTCTGCGGCCTCAGTGCCCAGACTGTATGCTCCAGCCATACACCCACTTGCCTCGGCCTTCTCGGCCCTCTTCACCTAACGTCTTGACCTTCCTGGCGACTTTCCCTGCCTCGCTACAGTCATGCGCCTTGTGGCCAACATTGCCACACCGCCGACAAGTGCCGCCAAACCGTTTTGGCACGTGCGCAACCACGCGCACGACTTGTTGGATACCGTAGGTCTTCTTGTAGCTGTGGACTTTGTACTTCGTCCGCCGAATCGTTCTGTGAGGTAAATCCAGAACCTATGTGACGTTCCGAGTTGAAACATCGACATGAGAATCAAATTCGGCACGTTGGAGATGATAATGTGCTGCGCGAGTGCTTCAAGCCGAGAATCCACGTTTGTGACTGTACCGCTGAGATATTCGCGTAGTCCATGATCCCCCGAGAGCTTGTTCGACTTCCCATTCCCATTCCCTCACCCGTAATTCCTTATGTTGTTGCATACCACATTCTTACATTCCATTCCCCTCCCCATTCCCCTGACCATCCTAATGCTTTAATTGTTGCATCCACTCCTGAGGTTTTTACATTTCACAATAAAAAAGCGTAGTGTGATCTCAAAAAAAAAACGCGGCAAGACTCAGAAAAGCGCGCGGCAGGACTCAGAAAAGCGCGCAGCGGTACTCAGAAAAGCGCGCGAATTAGTTGTACAAATTTACCGCCATACAAAAATGTCGTTATCCCCGGTGTGTAAGGTCTGGTCCCACAAAGACACGTGATCGTCACGTGGTCTTTAAGTTCTCTTTTGGTTTTCTTTTCTTCACCTTTCTTTCTCTGCACTCGTCCAGTCGTTAGACCGATGCGCGTACAATCCGAGCCATCGGAGTTAGTGCTGAAAGCGTCCTTGCGCACACTCAGCTGTCAAGCTGGGATGCTGTATCCGGGCCACCGGATGTGTGTGACGCGTTGCATCTCCGCTTCCAGCGTATGCAGAAGTACTTGGAGATGTTGTATCCAGAAACATGTGGGGTCAACGTCAAGTTGATTGTTGTATGTTTCATGACCTCGAGCGTATGCTCGGGTGTATGTTACCTTGATCATGAGAAGCGCGTGCGATCAACTGTCAAGTTGATTGCGTGCCTCATAACCTACAACGTATGCAGGGGGATATCCTCACGTGTGGCTGGTTACCAGTCACAGGGCTGCCCAGCATGTCTGATGACTAGCACTCATCATGTCGTCAGATAGGCGATAAATCCTAGCCATCGGAATCAGTACTCAACGGCGACAAAGGCAATTGGTTTTGTTTTGATTGATTTCTTCAGGATTACCGTGACGAATTGTAAGGAGAACAATTGATAAAGACGGTGGCATAGACGTGGCTGTGGAATCGACAACAATCAGAGGGTCAGACCTGCCCGTCATGATTAAACGGTGCACATTTATATCGCATGAAAACAAGTTCAAAATCCTGCACCAAGGTCAACACCCAATCACATCACTACGAGCGTGATCATACCTTCCCGTAGAAGTCATTTCAAAGGCCGAGATGGAGAGTCGGTCGATCGCGTGGGAATGTTGGTTGTACCTCTCGCCTACGTCGCCCGTTCAAGAGACATCATCATGCTGTCAATGCCAGCTCTCCGCCCCATAATTGAAGAATTCTTGATCCCAGCCGAGGGTAAGGCGATGGATGAGGAAGTCTGGGCCACAACGGAACCTCAAGTTGTTTGGTACGGATTTCCGGAAGAGCAGGAGTACGCCCATCCCAAAGGAGACATGTACACCCGCTGCCGGGTGGAAGCATTTACAGCTGAGAAAGACACTCTCGGTTTTCTTCCTCTTCCCTCGCGATACAGGAACGCTTGGACTCAACTTTGTTATACCATTGTCTATTGGCTGAACACGTGGAAGGCCTGGGTGGCCCAAGCGAAGCGAGCAAAGAAAAACAAGCTTGCAATGCACTGGGCAGCCAACAACTCCGGCACCCAATTTCTGCAGTATTTGCTTATCCGCCGGCTCATCGTAGATGAGCTCCTACGGCACAATGTCTCAGACGAAGAAACTAGGAGACTGCGGATCTTTGACGAGTATCTCATTCGGGAACGCAAGTCCTGGATTTGGACAAAGTACAATGAAATCCCTGACGTGGACAAGGTCTGGCTCACGTATGACCCAGTTCACTCCGACAATGTGCTACTATTCGGTGAGTCTCGCTTTCTGCACAGATGTATGTTATCCGTTTAATGAAATCCGAATGCACAGACATGAAAGCAGAGAATCTCCAGGTTCCAATGGAGTTCTTCCCTCCCCCTCCCTCTCCTGCCACGTCTGGTGGTTGGATATGGGGAAAAATCACCCATTTTGACTTCAAGAAAAGTTTCAGAGAACAAGTAGATGATGTCGCTACCATCTACAACCTTTCTTTCCGCAAATATTTAGCGGTCGAAATGATTCATAAATCTTATGCAAAATATCCTGAGCGGTGGCATGAAAGTCACCAACCGCATGTTGTTTTCCTCACCGAGGAGGAAGACTTGTGGTTCAACCACTCCAGGTTAGCGAATTCACCCCTGCTGCGTCATTCATATCTGACCTGGGTTCCAGACCGGCTATGGCGTGAGTTCCATCACGATGTACTGGAGAAAATTTCACATTCGTTTCAGTGCAACTGCTCAAGTAGCTGCATCAATGCAAGAACCCAGGGCAGGGCCATCGAACTGGTAATATTGCCGTAGATCATTTTTCCAAGCAAAAGAAAGCTGAATCACTTACCGCAGGTTCAGTGATGGCCAGGAAGGTTACGACAACAAACGGACGCGAGCCATCATAGAGGCCCTGGCTGATCCTAGCAGTACCATCGGTATTAAAGAAACCCAAGAAGCCCTGGCGGAAGCTCTCGGTGATGCATATATTGAGTTGGCTTGGGTACGGATGCTTGATTTGGTGATGCCAGAGAATGGTAACCGGTCACTTCACACTGTAGACGACGCATTCAAGTTGTACGGTTGGGATGGGGAGCAAAGCAGTGTGCCTCGCCCCGAAGAGATGGTCGAAATGTACCGCAACACTGATGAAGGACTCTTGTAGCTTTTTTAAGTCCAAAAATATCGTTTATCATCCTTGTGGTATGTCTCGTCGTAGTTTAGTACATAGAACTTCCGGAGAATAAATAATATCTATCTACCACTACGAGCCTAGGGGCCGGCAGGAGTGCATCCCGCCACCTTGTGACTTGCTTAAAGTTTTCCCGCTTAACTGATCATGCACAGTATTTATCTTGCTATAGGACATCAGGAATAAAAGAGGCCGTAGTCGACAGGTACTTATGACTTCATAGCGTAGGTTAGTGGTACAATAAGCACTGATAGGATGTCTCGGGGGGCTAGATATAGATGGTGACTGGTCAGAATACACCCTCAGAAAAAAAAAAATAAAGGCAGAGATCATAGGGGACACGAGAACTGATGGCAAAAAAAAGAAGCGAGGACACCCGATTTCGCTGTCGCCTATCAAAGTGTCACCATTAGAGCACGACAAGACGACATGACCAAATGACTGATCCTTAAGCATCCTGGACGGCTGATCAGCAGAGTGACGGGGGATACATGTGCATGTAGAGTTTGATGACAAAGTCGTGGGTAGCGGGCATGTTACCGTC
The DNA here is from genome assembly GCA_038090175.1 of Austroboletus eburneus. Taxonomy (NCBI): domain Eukaryota; kingdom Fungi; phylum Basidiomycota; class Agaricomycetes; order Boletales; family Boletaceae; genus Austroboletus; species Austroboletus eburneus. The sequence goes on along the minus strand of JBBPMF010000662.1, from coordinate 6,969 downwards.
CATACATTTAGAAGGGCTCTGGAGGGGCAGTGCAGGCTGTGCTGAGGGAAGCTGTTCAGGCTTTATCTGTCTCACCTCTGCGGATCTCATGCACAGAGAAGGGCGGGGGTAGGGATATGGAGAGAATCGAGAGGATGGGGGGTTGTCTGCTGATGAGCGGTCCAGAATGGCGGTAGGGTATTAACATCTGAGCGGGAGGCATTCACAGGAGGCAGTTGGAGCTGGAAAGGGAGCTGGGAAGGAGAGGAATGTATGAGCACGGTGGCCATAAGGTGAAACTCGCGAGGACGGGGAGTTTCTCGGTACTTTCTACTTTAAAGACGAGATACACTTTTTTGAAAATGGAATGTACATATGTACGCAAGTCTGTTCCTCTAATTAACGTCACTATGTGCCCGAAGGAAGGGTGTTATTGGAGAGCCGAACAAATGCCGATGCAAGGTGTGGAGATGAAGGAAAAGTGTACCAATACCCGCCCCTGATGGCCGGTGCAAGGCTGAACACCACGTCTCCCACATCATACTGATTGATCCATGCAGATTTCCAACCGCAATTTGAACAGATCGAACGCACCGTATCGCCCTTTGTCCTGAGAACGATATCAGATGAATTAGCTTTACATCGATTTCCACCACACTCCTTGAAGCGGACTCCCCATGCATTATACGGGGGCGAATGCAAAGCGATCTGCCTGCAGACAGCTTGTGTTGAAACCCCAGCAGTGCGCTCTTTGAATACGATGATCAGGGACGTCGAGGCTAGCAGTGCCCTACATGACTCCAACGTCTTGATGCAAGCTGTCCAGATGCTCGGGGAATCGGGCTTGCCCGTGGTGGGGTCATGCACCCGCAAATGGTTGTCGATGGCCACTTCCCGCATCATTCCAGCGATGAAGATGCGTAACTGAATTGGATCCACCATTTGTGTAGGAAAGGCGATCACGAAGTCAAAAAAATCGCTGAAACATTAGGTTAAAAAGGAGCCAGTACGTTCAGAATGAAACCCGCTTACTTTTCTACCAACTTCACTACTTCTTCTGCGCGTTCGGGTACCCGAATAGCAGGCCCCCCTGTGACTAGGAAAAGTCCTCGCCATCCACCCCGTGTGGAAACCGACTCCTGGAAGTACCCAGCCTCTATCACATCATTAACTACTCTTGCAGCATGGCTGGCTGCCCTCGCAGCTTCGAAAACAGGACGCCCTACAAAATTATCCAGGATTCCCAGGATTGTGGCATGCACCGGTGCATTCCCCTTTGCTCCATACTTCAGTGCACCGGTGATGGGGTCACATTCTGTATCCAGGATCATCATAAGGTTCGCCGGATAGCCATTCTTGGTAGATTTCTTGATAAAATCCGATGTGGGCTGCATCATAGATGTTGCCACCTCATTTCCACCGAGTCGTAAATCTACACGGGAGATTAACAGCTGTGTTTATTACAATACTTAGGTCTTTCAATATTGAAATGTAAGGCAAAGTACGCACGTTTTCAGTCTGTGCAGAAAACTGACTACACAGGTCCAATTCAATAGACGAGCAAAGGTAGCCACCCATCGTATCAGATATTTGCACCGTAGTGCACACCAGGGGCCATGTTATCTTCGAATAAATCCTCCCGGAGCACCCAGTGAATGCATACTGTAAGTTTATATTTACTTGTCCACGAAATTCAGAAGAAGAATAAAACACGCGCCCTGTAGCTATTTCCTTTAGTCTTCGTTGCCAAACATGAAGGACAAAGAAAACAACGATCCGCAGGTTGGGAGTGGAGAAGAACACATCCGCGAGCCCCCTTCTGCGGCTGCTCACAAACATTCGCCTTGCAGGAGTCGCATGTTCGCAAGACATCTGCCCGTTGGCCACAGAAATTGCAATAATTAGTGCCCGCAATGAGTGACTGTGGTGCAGAAGAGACACCTAGGAGTAAATCAGTCACATTAATGCTCCTTTGCATCTTTTTTTTTTTGACAAACCGTCGTCGACGTCCATAGAGTCATCCCCAATGTTCTGTAAGTCTTCCGCGGGGTTTCTGATGATGTCTGTTGGTTCCGCTCTGCTAACCCCGAGACGTTTCCCAGACTTCAAGAGCCGTGGATTGTCTTCTGGTCTTCTCGGCATTCTGGGCACGGGCGACGGAGACAAAAAAAAGTAGACATTAAATACATTTCCTAGCCTAACATTCCCACGGGATCAACCAACTCCCGATATTAGCCACTCCGCATATCCAGCAGACATTCAAATGGTAATTGAACACTCTAATACGAAGAAGAGCATCCCGTAACCACCCATGCGAGCATGATCATACCTTCCGCTGGGTGTGCTCTTGATCGCTGTGTTCCTTGGGCAACATGGAACTCATCGTCTCACACACAGCTGGAAATTTTTAATTGATCAAGGTGCAGTTTAGCATCAGAGACAAGGAAAAGACTCACAATGGGATTGTGCATGGAGCTATCAGAGTTTGACATGACTCTTGCAGGGTGTCAAACGATTTCGCAGCCGCTGTTCTTATAATCCTCAGTCGCATCGTCGTTGACAAGTGACCTCCTATTGATAATCTCACTCAACGGACAACGTGAACCACGCCTTGTCTTGCCAAGTAGAGTCCCAACAGAATAAGATCACGCCATTCAGCGCCGAACACCTCGGTCAATGCCCTGCGAGACGATTGTGTGACAGCAGAAGACGCCTTGAACATGAGATTCCCCACCAACATGATCGAAGGTTGCAATGCATCGTGATATTAGACAAGACCAAAAACAGAGGAAAAAAAAAACAGCATTTACGATGTTTACAACTAGAAGCCCATGTATGTAGTAGTCAGTGTTGGTATCAGTTCCATTAGAAGTTCCCATTCTTTTTCCGTCCAAACTATCCCATCACTATATCTCCAGGCGCTGAATGTGAGGACCTCAAGTGGACAGTGTGAACGTTCCACGAAAGAATACACATCTTTGTACTGCGGATAAAAGCTACTATGAATGTCGAGAATCTCCAGGGCAGGTAGGGTAGCCATTTCCAGAAGGTTGCCAAGGGGCGCAAGTATAGTTATGGTAAGCTCCTTGAGCAAAGAGTGGGTAAAGGGTCGTTGTAATGTTGTGGAGCGAGGATCGTGACACCTAATCCACAGACCCTGGATGTTTGGACACATGCTCAGTACTTCCTCAATGCCGACAATATCCATAGGAGATTGTACGTGCATGAGTTGAACATCTGAATTGTTGCCGTGTCCAGCTAAAACATGCAAGTGCAATTGGGTCATGTTCTCCCAACACAATGCAAACATACTAAAGCCTGCACAAGATCCCTCCATCCGAATAGTGCACTGTTGTCCAGGGGAATGCAACCTCACCGCTGGGCTTGCAAGCATGTCATCCAAGTCGGGATCAAAACCAGGAAGAACTTGGAGTGCAAGTATGTTAGGAAGGTAAAGAGTTGGCGGGACGGGAGTTTGCACTTCCTCCAGAATGAGAATCAGGGAATGTAAAACAGGATATACGCATGGTGCAGGGTAGGGATACTCCACAGCAACAGGGCCGAAGACCAACACTTCCAGGTGGGGGCAGTTGTTCATCAGGACCATAAGACCATCCAAGGGATAGGCGTTACTGTTTTCTGGGAGTCTCACAGCAAGGTGGGTGAGGTTGGACCACCCTGACCGGGGCAATGTAGCCAGCGAGACCTGGAAGTAGTCGAGAATAAATGTACGAAGAGTGGGAGAGGGGTGGATAATGGTCACGTCGCGATTGCCATCGTCAAACGCCGCCTGAAGCGAAAGGTACTGGAGCAGCTGGGCACCGTCGAGTATTGCATTTAGCTCATTCAGGTCTATCCCAAGTGCATCAATAAGGCGTAGTCGCTGGAAACGGTCCCTGTGCGTGGTCAAAAATTTCATCCACTCTTCCTGCCACAACCCCGAATGATGAAAAGAGGCTTCAATCCATAGAGGGTGGCCGTTGGCCCGTGAAATCCAGCTCGCATACTGATCCATATCTTCAGGTGACACGGAATCCCCGTCGTAAGCATCATGGATGATTGTGGTGAGAGACCTCCAAAGTTGAGGTGTGCGCAAGGCCAACTCTCTCCACTGGCGGCAGATCTGTAGAAAAAGTAGAGGGGCCGAATCTCGCTGTGGCAGGATGTATGGATTGTGGGGCAGTGATTCAATCCAGATTTTGGTGAGAAGTTCGACAGGGAGATGTGGCATGGTGGAACAACTCAAAAGGTGGGCAATGGTCACGCCTTCGGTAGTTGTGGTGGGTGGAATATTGCAGTGTTCCACGTGTAAGTCAGGGCAGACTCGTTGAATTGAAGGCTTATCGGGATAATCAGAATCCAGCTTTCCTCGCCACTGCCTGTTGTACTTAACTCAGAGGCTCAATATATCGCTTTTAAGAATCAGTTGCTTTCATTATTCGCTCGGTATGGAGACTATGAAATGTGGGAACAAGATCGACTACCTATCTTTATGGTGAACGACGGACATATATACCTATCGTACACGAGATGAATGTCAATCAGTAAGTCAATGGTCTTACAGCGTGTAGAAAATCATGCCAGTGCAGAATTCTCTTCTGCGGGAAAGATATTCTGTGCAAAGGAAAGGACCTCATCGGGGGAGTATATGTGGTGCAGGTACCTAACACGTGTTCAAATGTAACAAACAACTAAAAGTGCTGGCTACGAAAGTTTTTTTCTCTCGTTCATTAACTACCCACCGGCGCCACCGCTGACGCTACCATGCCAAAAGATCAGACTGCTCCTATCATGCTCAAGATCCGGCGTGCCCCGAAACAAACATACCATGGAACTGGGATCTCCGCCGTTCAGTGCGTATCAGAGCAGAGCACACCCCAGGAGGATTGTATGGACATTGATTGTGGCGGTGAGGATTTTTTTTTTTTTTTCAAAAATTTCAAGTACTTAAATCACGAGGCACGGTTGTCGCTAGGGCTCGTAAAGCTATCTGTGGAGAAGCAATACTGTGGCTGCTGTGGTGACTATATACAAGCAATGAAAAAGTCACATACATGTGTCGAATGCCAAGTCCTAATATGCGAGCAAGAGAAAATCTATGGCAGTGGATGCATCGCCCTCAGTACAGTAAAGCCGCGCGAACTATTTCTATGCCCTCCATGCGATCAAAAACGGTGGAACAAGATTCCCGAAAAAGAGCGAAAAAAAGGATACGCCAGTGCATGTCCAGTGAGCTGAACTCCATGCTATAGGTTTCGCTTCAGTGAATCGTTTCTTGCAGTACGGCTTCCTCGGGTACAGCTGGAAGAAGCGTTCCAAACTAACATGGCCAATGGTCGTAGTCAGTTTACAGCTGAGCACCAGTCCGGACAGCTATATCCGGGATGCAACGAAGTTATATCTCGAGAATCAGTACATGGCTGCACCCGATAGTGTAAGTGACCCAACCTTGTCTCGCATATATGCCTGAGTGATAATACGGCAGTTGTGTACGATACATGCTCAACTAAAAGGGGGAGCAGCGGCTCAGAATATGGCACAGAGAGCAATGGAACCTGGAATTACGATGTTGAAAGAGTCCGCTCATCAAGGTGTTCCGGCGAATACGTTCGTCATACTGGACACTCACGCGGACTCAGTGAGTGGAGGGCTGCAATGGGCTGGTGGCAAGGATAATGCACAGGCTTGCTTAGCGAGCGATATGTTGGCTAATTTCTGCGGAAAAGATTTCCTGACACAGATGAAGGCCATATCCAAAGCAGCCCAGGAATTTATTGCAGATTGTGACGAGGTCAATCATAAGGAAGCACCTTCATTCCGAGGTGGCTGGAGGGGCCTTGTGGTAGCTTCGTGCGGACCAGCCCTACGTATAGAACGGGGGTATGAAGACTTAAGAAAACTTGTCGACGAGTAAGTTCCATTCTCTCTTACTCGTATTGCGTCCTGAGTAATGGGGTAGCGATGTATTCGATTTCGTGGTTGGCTTTGCAGGCAATTCAACCCTTCCAGACGACGTTCAAGACTTCATCAAAAAGGTCATAAAACATATCGGCGTGAACAAGTTGTATGAAAGCATCTGGGATGCGATACTGAAGGCTGCTGCGCAAGATGTCGATCTACTAGAAATGAACAGCGTCGTTGTCATCTTCAAGGAAAGAGGTTCGACGGAAACTCTGTCTCGGATGATCGGATTACATGGTCCTGTATACCGAAGGCCTTGGGGGGTGGAATTCCGTGCTTGCGGATCTCCAGAATGCAGACCTACCATGCAGGACTTCGACGTGCGAAGCAAGGAAGCGGGGGTTCGAGTGATTTGCAGATTGTGTCATTGGAGATCGGCTTGGGTGAAGGAGCGTCACTTTAAAGGGCTCCTCTTCAGAGCTAACAGTGCTATGCCGAACGTTTATTGGCACGCATACCCCCCACCGAAACAGCTGGAGGCGATATTCGTATGGGTAACCAAGGAGGCTCAGACCAAGAAAAAGCAAAGCAGGAACTAGATTACATCTTGCCAGCCCTCCTCCTTCGTGTGCACTTTGCTCTTCCCTCTTCCAATCGGTACTAGCTCACCGCCTGCCGTTCGGTCGGCAACTGGATCTGGACCAGTGTTCGACATGGAGTAGAGTAACAGGACATCTTGTTGTCGTCCTATCTTGTTCTCATGATATCACCCAACTTATTTTTCGAGAATTTTGGGAATGCAATAACAACTTAAAGTTGGATTCGAGATCTGAATATGCTCCACAAGGATAAGCATAATTAGAGCTGGAGACTGGTGCCTTCGCACGCCGCTACGATTCTATAATGCTTTAATTACATAGCGTGCTTTTTGAGCTTTTCAGTGCTTTTTGTATGGAAAGCCGGACGTTCGCGCCTCAAATTTACACCTCCGATCGCCGAATTCAGAATTTGCCTTTGTAGGACTCCGAACACCACCTACTGATTTACGAATTCTGTGTATATGTTCGCGTATTGGCTATGTAAAGCCAC
>JBBPMF010000661.1:0-19751 GCA_038090175.1 Austroboletus eburneus | reverse complement strand
GATAAGGTAATAAATTCTCACAACACATAGTTTCAGTATTGCAAGGTGTTGGCAACAAAACTGTTGCAATGAGTACTCTTGCTTAGTTAGCCAATATCTCTGGAAATAGAAAGAATTATATAAGCAATATATATACATTTTAGGAAGCCCTTGATAAGGGCTTTTGACTGGACTAGGTTTAGGGTTATCGCGTTTAGTGGTTGATGAGATATTTGTCCAACAATCAAAATGTTGCTAACATTGCAACAGTTTTGTTGCTCACTGTAAATAGCGAACAAGGAAGTATAAGAAGGTAACGTAAGTATAACGTACAGGGAAAGAGTATAGGATCGGATACGGAGGAACGGATGAGAGACCGGGATGACTTAGCGATGGAATGCTTCAACTCTGGAGTTGGATCACCGGAGGCGGCCGTACAGCCTCGGAGATGGCCGGAGGGGACTTGGTCGAAATCTGGGATATGACAGCCTTTTCACTAGTCCTGATATAAAACTGAAGATCACCCTTCTTACCTTGCCTGACATCTACATTGCTCAAACCTCACTACCTGCATTGTCAATGCTTCATTGACACCACTCTACTTTCATCCAACACTAACCATGCTATGTCATCAATGCTAGCTGCTGTATTGCACCAAGCTCACACCTCATTGCCACCCATATCTTCTTGCTTCACATCAAGCCCTCTGCATGTCTGAGTCACTGAGTAATTACATTGGCATGAGAGTGGAGGAATCACTCTAGAAGGATCCCTCACCCCTACTATCTCCTGACACTACTTTTCACTGTGTATGCAAGGCATATATACCACAGCATCAAGCAAGTCTGTGTGGTGTTCTTCCTATTACTCAAGCTTTTATGCATCGTCTATCACTGGATTCTATCCAGGATCTCTACCTAGGCTTCAGATGTTTCATTGAAGTCATCCTCATCACCAACACCCTCACCTACCTGAGATTCACGTATTGCATTCTCACAATTGCACCAGAGCAGATTCTGCCTGTGCCACCTCCTCCCCAACAACCCTTGTGCTTCATGGCAGATGCTTGGGATTCAAATGAAGAGACAGTCATTGACTCTGACTCTACTCCATACCAACCTTTCATTCACATCTCAGATGAAGAGTTCAAACCCAATGAACTATCCATCCATGCTTTTGTCACTAAAACAGACTGAGTCTCTCGTCTGCATCAAGGAAGTTCTGGAATGCCCATTCATACAATCTAGAGGAATCATCCTGCATTCAGATAGCCCACCATGGCTTTCATCACTCATCACAAGTCCAACTACCTTTACTGTCTGGACTGCCTGCTTCTATCAGCAGTATCCAATCCTTATCCCCACCAACAACATCAGTGCAGAGTTCTTGCCAGAATTACGCATCATAGGAACAAGAGAAGAGCAATTAATCTATGCCCTTTCCTCATCACCTATCAATGTTACAAGGCCAGACAAAAAAAGCAAAACCCTGGGGCTACACTCACACCAGTAATGCCTGACCCCAACACTACCCCAATGATACCCTGATGAACACATCCATCTCCAAACCCAGTCACTGAATCACCAACTCCTCTAGGCAAGTCTGTGGTCCAGAAACCACCCACATACGAAGGAAATAAGGATATGTACATCAAATGGAATGCTCAGTTCATCAACTATTGCTGAGGACTTGCCCAAAAGCCAACAGATGAGGAAAAGATTCAAATGACCTTGAGATTCTTCATGGAAGGAGGTGCAGCCAAGTTCACCACCCTGTATATCACTGACCTAGATGGACCCCAAGAGTATGATGACTTTGTCGAAGTGATGGAACAACAATTCAAGCCTGTTTATGCAGTTGCACATGCTGAGAACAAGCTTCACAAACTCAAACAAGGATGATCAACAATTGAAGAATTCATGACTCACCATCGTCAACTCATGATACACACTAAGTATTCGGAAATACTACAAGGAGGACAACTTGGCCAACTTCTACAGCAGAATACAAAAACCAATCTTGTTGAACAAGTGCTTCCAACTGATAGGAGTGCCAGCATCATCAGAAACAAAAACTATAAATATTGGTGCCAAGCTTTGATCAAAGCTGGACAAATCCTCAACAAGATTGCAGAACATAAAAAGAAGATCACATCCACCACATGGTGGATACCTAAGCCTGTGGTACAACTACCACCAGTACAAGCCATCAGACCCAATACTCCCAGCACCTTCCCAGGGAGTGGGATTCTCATGGACTTATCAAAAGTGTGATCAAAAGGAATATGTTTCAAATGTGCCAAAAAAGGAAAAAATACACCATGGCTGTGTGCTATGCATGCCATCATCAGTTTCAAAATGACCAAGATTCATGGAGTTGCAGTCGAGTATAAGGACCTCAAAGAACTCAAACAAGTGATCAAGGAGGTAGAGGAAATGGATTTTGTGAAAGAAGACGAGGATTGAGATCCCCTCTCCCTCAAGGTACAGTTCATATTAGAGCTTGTAAATCTTGTCATACTAGATCGGCAGGGGGCATCCAAGGCTTAAGGCCAAAGGATGGTGCATGTTACAAGTAAGTGTGATTCTGGTGGTTCCAAAGGTTTCAGAATCTCAGAAATGTTGGAACACTTTGCAACTCTTCCATTGAAATGGAAACCTGAAGACAGACTTCCCTTAGAATGCTATTAGACTCTATTTCCTGAAGACTATGCTCCATATGATCATATGGAAATCCCTGTTCTTGATTTACCCTGTTCCTCTCTTATCCCTCTTTTGTAGCTTAAGCCATGTGTTCCAAGGGTCACTTTTGTCATGGACCTCCACTCCTCCTTCCATCCTCCTTTGATGGTAGTGTTATCCCATTCCATCTATTAATCCATGAGGCTGTTGTAGTATACCATGTGCTCCGTTCCATCACCTTTCCATTCCAAGATGGTTCTGAGCTATATAAATACTTACTAGTTATCCCATATGTTTGGTAGCTAGATCTGTGCAATTATACACTGACAAGACTAATAACTGGCTGAAGGGACAAAAAGGGGTGTTCCCTGATTGCCTGAGCCAAAGAAGAGGAAGGGAGCAATAGGCTCACCCTGAAGAGAAACTCTAAGAAAAACTGAGGAGCAAGAGCAAAGCTGGAGGCTGACCAAGCAAAGGCTGAACGTCAAAAGGGGTGCACTGAGAGTGGGTCAAGACAACTGAGGTGGAAGCCAGCCAGTTGAAGAGGTGCTGTGAGGAAGGGGAGGCCAACTAAACAGTCACTGATCAAGTATCCTGGTTCAGAAATGCTGTCCAAGAGTAGCAACATAGTCCTGGGGAAGCAAAACCTTCAGCCAAAGCCAAAGACAACATGGCTAAGTGGTCTGAGGGCACATTAGTCCAGGCTGACTGCTTGGGAACCATTTTCAGTTCACTGGCGGAAGCTCAGGCATCAATGACTGGGTTCGGCCATGCTGCAAAATGGAGGATATAAGTAAATAAAGAGTGAGGAGATGTACTCCAGGTGGAACTAGGTCAAATGCGCAATGCAGTGTTTAGTCTCATTCCCTGCCTGAGTCTGGAGTCTCAGCAGTGACCCTTTCTATAGGATCTTGTGTCGCCTTTGAGGACACACTAAGACTGGACATTGCGCAAGCGTAACAGCATGGTGGGGCTGACAAAACCCATGCTTAATTCTTCCTTTGTAACAACTAACAAGTTCTCTTATTTACTCATAGAAGAGATCTCACCCAAGTCTTCAGACTCCACCCCTCTCATAACACTGATTCATCCAAAGACCAATGAACATTCAAGAATACTGTTGGCTAAGCAAAAGCTAAATGTACCTTCGTGCCCCTTGTGCATTACAGCCTCTGACCTGTCCAGGGGTCACACAATCAAGCGACAGTCAAATTGAGCAACTAGTGATTTAGTAGCTCAATCCTTCCAGGAGTGAAAAATATTGATCCTCACAAAGGACAATCGTTCCTGGATGGAAACCATAAAACCTTGGTCCCTACAATGAATCAAGCAGATCGCAAACATCACTTCCAATGATTGACTTGAAAATCACCTTTGGTCATTTGTTCACAACTCTAGATGCTCTGAGGTTGACGCTGAGCTAATTGCACAACTTCAGAATGCATCACATGATGCTGCAGAGTTCATGCTTCTAGAACTTTCACAAAAACCCTGATACATCAACAAAAAATATTTCCAAATGTATTCAAAATCCCAGTAATAATCACCACTCCAAGTGGCAATACTATGTCAGTTATGGCCCTAATTGACTCAGGGTGTATGGCAATATAACCCCTGTTTGACTGGAAAACCAAGACATTGACTTTATCCAAGACTCATCTGTTGTGGCAACATGAAGAGCTTGAATCCAATGATCGACTATTCCAAGTCAAAAATAAATACATCACCATGCTCACTACTGACTTAGCTGCAGCTGCCAACAAGAAAAAGCAAGATGATTCCTTCAAAGATGTGGTCCTGACACACTACCACAAATTTAGAAATATCTTTGCAAAAGAAAGCTTCGATGAGCTACCCCTCCTATAGGCAATGTGATCATGCCATCAAACTCAAACCAGGCAAACACAAGGTTGACTGCAAAATGTACCCCCTGTCACTCAAGGAACAGGAGGAATTAGACACATTCCTTGAAGAAAATCTGTCAACTAGAAGGATACAACCATCCAAATCCCCATTCACATTCAAATTCTTCCTCATCAAAAAGAAGGATGGTAAACTTCATTTCATACAGGACTACCGATGTCTTAACAACATTACCATCAAAAACCAATATCCCCTTCCACTCATTGAGGAAATCACACAGAAGTTACACAAAGCAAAGTACTTCTCAAAGATGGATATTTGCTGGAGCTACAACAATGTACAGATGAAGGAAGGAGACGAATGGAAGGTGGCTTTCAGGACAAATCAAGGGTTATTCAAACCTTTGGTTATGTTCTTTGGGCTCACAAACAGCCCTGTCACCTTCCAGATGATGATGAACCACCTACTTCATGATCTAATCAATCTTGAGGTAGTTATCATATATATGGATGACATTCTTGTCTTCACTAAGGACCTCAACAAGCACCACTGCATCATCAAAGAAGTACTTGAGATCCTTTGAAACAACAAACTCTCACTCAAGTATACCAAGTGCGAGTTTGAAACTGCCATGATGGAGTATCTGGGACTCATCATCTCAGACAGTCATATTGTGACCAATCCCACCAAGGTAGATGCAGTCCAAACCTGGCTCATCCCAACCACCAGAACGGTGATATGGTCATTCCTGGGATTTCTCAACTTCTTCTAAAGGTTTATCCAGGATTTCATGTCCATTGCTTGACCCCTCAACAATCTCACAAGTGAGAAGACTGAATTTGTCCAGACTGAAGACTGTCAGATGGTGTTTGACACTCTTTGCAACACCCTCATTAATGCCCCAATACTTGCCCTTGTCACAGACTTTGACCCATTCCACATTGAGACTGACAGTTACGGCATTGGACTCAGTGCCATTCTGTCCCAACTTCAACAGGGAATATGGCACCTAATTGCCTACCTCTCATGTTCCTTATTACCCATGGAATGAAACTATCACACTGCTGATCTTGAATTTGCAGCCATCATCAAAGCTGTCACTACCTGGTGACATTTCCTCCTTGATGCCCATGTCCTGTTTGAAATTCTGACTGATCATCAAAATCTCACCTACTGCTCCATACCCCAAGATCTTTCTAGGCAACAGGCCTGGTGGAACCAAATTATGCAAGAGTTCCACTACACCATCACATATCATGCCAGAAAAACAAATCCTGCTAATCCTTTGTTCCAGAGAACAGATTTCGAAGAGGAAGTACAACACAACACTAAAGGCATCACCATTTTTCCACACCTCATGGAATCCCCCCACATTCATTTACAGCAGAATTATATGTCAATGGCTGTGGAGAACACATCAATATTTAACCAAGGTTATGAAACCATGGACATGGTAATTAATAATGTTCAAACTTCTTCTTTTTCTTATTTTTCAAACACCATTGATATAAGAATGCTAGCAGCAATGCATGTAACTGAGGACTCCATAGACATTGATATCCAGATATGTGTACTGTTATGATTCATTGGGCCCCTCTTTTTTTTTCCTTACCCTTATTCATCATGTACACCAAAGAACTTAAACCCTCACTCTTTGAGCCCTGCTTGGGTCTTTCTTTTCCTTAATCATTTTGATTACTGCTTACTTATTTAGCATGACTCATCTGCAGTTGTATTACCAACCTTTGTCCGATGCCATTGCATCTGTTCATAGTGATTACAGCTTCTTTGCAATTCCATTGCTTTCTATTGCTGACTCACTTTCTTTCTTTGACCTACCCTTAACCAATTGGCTTGCATATATAAACCTTCAATACTCAGGTATATTCACTATCTTTGACCTCCTGCAATCTACCTAGTATCTTGGTTGCCCTCGGTTCCTCAGTCCTCATCCTACTATTGAGTGGATGCTCCCTTTGTACTCCTTTGACCCATTGCTAGTCCTGCGATGTCTCTAGACCCATTGATCCCTCAATCCTCAATGGTCCCTCAAATCTCCATTAAGGAAAACCCTTATCAAACTTCACCAACCTGTTGTTAGTCATATGATGGTCTCTAGTACTCCTGTCAAGGAAATCCCTTGTCAGGCCCCTTGTCCTGTCAGCTGTATAGTGACAGTAAGCCCTCAATCCTCTGCAGGCCTATGCTTGACATAGTCAAGCATAACAAAAGGTCAAAGATCTCCCTTGAACAGCTATCATCATATAAGCCACCACCATTGCCCACCAACACCCCAGAAACTCTAGACCCTATCCCAACTTTGTGTCATGAAGGGAAACCCTTGACTTGTTGGACACCGATGAATCCTCTTGGGAGAACCCCATTGACACTAACAAAGACCTCGTCATTCCTCAACAACCTGAGGACTTAGAACTTTTCCATTGACTCTCTATGGCACTTAGCATTCTCAGAGTACCCACCCCACTGTATCCAATTCCTGTCAATTGCCAACTGGCATTTACCCTACCCCCACCCCCACAACCATCTCCAGCCCAGGTTACCATGATGATCAAACCCACTGAACTCCGTCTCAAAGCCCCTGATGCCTTTGATGGCTCTTATGCCGATGCCATGCCCTGGCTATCCATGATCCAAACCTACCTCATCATAAACAAGGCTGTTTACCATGATGACGATAAGAAAATTGCCTATGCCCTGTCCTACATGAAAAAGAACTTGGCTGCCATCTGGGCTTTCACCTTTCGGAAGGAAGCCATCGCCACTCAGACCTTTGGAAAGTTCTCTGACTTCCTCATCAAATTCAAGAATGCTTTTGAGCACCAAGATACCAAGAACCAAGCCATCAACTGGCTTTACTTGGAATGCCTCATTCTCAAGGAAAGCAGATTTTACAGTCCCAAACTCACCCGGTACATTTCTGAGTTCAGAAAAAATGTCACTCTGTCAGGCATCACTGATCAGAATATCCTGATCAACTACTTTGCTGCTGGCATTTCCCCTCCCCTCTCCCACCACATTTTTTCCATGGATACAATATCCACCAAGGTCAATGAGTGGTACTCAAAGGCCATCCACTTCCAAGTCCAAAATGACTGTGCCCAAACCATCATTAACCAACACCATGCCCCCACCTCCTACTTCTACCAGTCTTATCAGACCCCCTCCACCTCCACCTCATCTCAGAAAATCCATGATCCTGATGTCATGGATGTCAATGCAGTCAATGTCCCCAGACCTCCCAAGCTAACTTCTGAAGAGTGGGAGCAATGCTTCAAAGAAAGGCATTGCCTATGATGCAGGCAGAAGGGCCATCAGGCCAACACTTGTATCAAGTTCCCCAAGGAACCTCGTAAGACTTTGATCAAACATGTTGAACAGGTCAATGACAACCTCCCAAAACTCCAGACCTGTAATGATGATGATGATGACAACCCTGCCATTCATCACATCCAATTCACCCTTTCCAAGAAGGATTTTTAGAATGGAGACCTCGACCAACGTGGGATTCTCCTAAAATACAATGTGTAAATGTATCTACTCTGCCTGATTCAATGAAAATCCCTGTCCAAGTCATTCTCCCCTTGCACACATTGAAAACTGTTGATACTCACACCCTTATCAATAGTGGTGTCAACATCTCTTGCATAGATTGGGGTTTTGTTTGGAAAAACAAACTCCCCACCACCCAACTTTCCTCTCTCCTCAATGTCATGAACCATAATCAAAGACCCATGGACAAGGGAGAACTTCGATTCACCACTGAACTCTTCATTCACATTGAAGGACTCACTCATAAAGTCCTCTTGTATGTTATGGATTGTGGTTGACAAAACCTTATCCTTGGCCTCCCCTGGTTAAAAGCCATAAACCCCACCATTAACTGATTTGGCCAGACTCTCGCCATTAAGGAGTTCACTGATCAATCCAAGGAGCTCTATATGCTTCACAAAATTGATGTAAACCCGCTTCCAATGGTTCAAATCCTCTGCCCAACTCCCTTGCCATGTCCAAGTAGATTCTGTCTATGATGGACGACTCTATGAATACCTTGACTACAAGATGGAACTGCAATACATCTATCATGCTCATGACAACTACACCATCAACCACTAAAAAGACCAAGGACTGGCTGTGTGATTGCAACCAGAGTATTGGGTAGGTGAGTGTGAAGTTTGGATTCCATCCCAAGAGGTCCCTAGTGGGTCTGGGAAGAAGTCCTGAGTGGAACTAATGATGTCCAGGCCATCCAGACAAGTTCTGGAAGTCTGGAGTATTGAAATGGTAATAGGAGCAGTCTTCTGGAGTTGGTTAATATGAACAGGTCATAGAGAAGTGTGGAAAGTAGATGTATTCCATGAAAGTAAGGAGAGAGGTCTTCAGAAGGTAGATAGGTAGTAGATGGGGAATTTGTCCTCCCCCCTAGACATAACTAGATACAAGTATTTACATATAGTCCGGGCATTCCCAGAACTGTATACATATGTCAAACATATGTCAAAACATAGATAAAACATCTATAGTGAAAGAATAAAGTTGCTAAAATAAGTCCAGAGCACAGGAAACAGAAGTCCAAAGACTGGTATGTGGGAAAGAAGTCCACTGGTAAGTCCAGAGCATGGGAACAGATACCCAGAAGACCAGTACATGGGAAAGAAGTCCAGAGGACTATGGACTATGGGCGAATAGTCCGAGTGTCCAATACAGATGGAATGACTTCAGTACAAAGCATCTGAATAATGTAAAAGAATGAAATATAAACCTAGAGCTGCTCAAAGCTCTACACCACATCATATGATATGGTTATCATTTCATCCCCAAGGGTGATCCTCTCATTGCCAAACTCACAAACTTCACTGAACTTGCCATGGCCACAGAAAATGCAAAACCCAAGGTCACCCTTCCCACTAAATACTCCAACTTTGCCTCTGTCTTCTTGAAGGAAGCCATGGACCATGTACTCCCCTTTTGTCCTTATGACCATGAGATCAACCTTGATGAATTCTTTGCTCCCAAGGTTGGAAAGATATACCCTCTCTCCCCAGATGAGCGCAAGGCTATGGAAGCCTTCCTTAATGAAAATCTTGCCTCAGGCAAGATCCACCCCTCAAACCCCCCCCAAGCCTCCCCATTCTTCTTTGTCAAAAAGAAGGATGGTGGACTCCATCCCTGCCAGGACTATAGGTATCTCAATGAACATACTGTTTATGATGTCTATCCTCTCCCCCTAGTCTCTGACCTCGTCAACAAACTCTGTGATGCCAAGGTCTTCACAAAGTTCAATGTTCAATGGGGTTACAACAACATCCAAATCAAAGACAGACATCAATGGAAAGCTGCCTTTATCACTCATAAAGAACTCTTCGAACCAACCGTAATGTTCTTTGATCTCACCAACTCCTCTGCCATCTTCCAGAGATTCATGAATGACTCTTTCCGCAATATGATCACTGAAGGATGGCTCATCATCTACACAGATGATCTTCTCATATTCTCCCTAGATGAGAAAACCCATGCTGAATGAACCAAGCATACCCTCCAGTGCATGAAGAACCTCAACCTTCATCTCAAACTTGAGAAATGCAACTTTGCCTCCAAAGAAGTTGAATACCTAGAAATGATTGTCAAATCTGGTCAACTCACCATGGATCCTGTCAAGTTACATAGATGGGATTGCATCCTGGCCCACCCCTGACTTTGCAACATCTGCTCCTTTCTCAGCTTCACCAATTTCTATCACCTTTTCATCCCAGACTACTCCTTCATCACCTGCCCCCTCATTGACCTCACCAAGAAAACCATCCCCTGGGCCTGGTCCCCTGAATGTCAAAAGTCTTTTGACTGTCTTAAGGAACTCTTCCTTGCCCACCTGGTCCTTTAACTCCTCAACCTCTCCACTCCATTCGCCATTGCAACAGATGCTTTGAAATACGCCTCCAGTGCTATTCTTCTCCAAACCAACATCAATGGGAATTGACATCCCTGCTCCTACCTCTCCCAGTCATTCTCTCCTGCAGAATGAAACTATGACATCTATGATCAGGAACTTCTTGCTATTATGCGAGCCCTGAAATCCTGGCACCATTATCTCCATGGCAGTTCCTACTCAGTCCAGATCTTTACTGACCACAAGAACCTGACCTATTTCCAGTCAGCACAATCCCTCAACCACCATCAAGCCCAGTGGCTCCTTGATCTCACTGACTTCAGTCTCACCATGATCCATGTCCCCAGTAAACTCCTGGCCAGCCCTAATGCTCTCTCTCACTGCCCTGATCTCATTCCCTCCGAAGACACTGACAATGAAAGAGTCACCCTCCTTCCCCCCTCCTTGGTCATAATGTTGTCAATGCCATGCTCCAGGAGCATATCTTATCTCACTCCAAAACTGATCCTTTTGTTCTCCAAGCCCTCCAATCCCTTAAAGGTACCATTTCCCCAGCCTTTTGATCTTGTCTCTCCAATTGGCAGTACAAAGACGGCATCCTCATATTCCAGGGTCATGTCTATATTCCCTCTAATGACTCTCTTCATTGTTCTATTCTCCAACATTGCCATGACCACAAGACTGCTGGTTATCCTAGTTACCTCAAAACCCACCAGCTTATTGCCACTGAATTTTGATGACCAGGTCTCACACAATACATATGCAAGTATGTTGAAGGTTGTGCCTTGTGCCAGCAACACAAGGCCAACACCCACTCCACCATACCCCCCCTTACCCCCATTCACTCCTCCTGCACCTGCCCCTTTCAACAAATCTCATGCGATCTGATCACTGACCTCCCCAAGTCCTCAGGCTTTGACACTCTCTTGGTTGTGGTCGACCATGGCCTTACTAAGAGGGTAATTTTATCCCCAACAAAGAAAACCATTTCTGCCAAAGAGGTCACATCCCTCTTTTTCCACAAAGTCTTCCTCCAATTTGATCTCTATAACAGAATCATCTCCAACCAAGGTCTACAATTCACCTCTGCCTTTGCCAAAGAGTTGGGATGTGTTCTCAACTACTCCCTTGCACTTTCCACCATGTACCACCCCCAGACTGATGGTGAAACTGAATGGGTCAACCAGGAAGTCAAAACCTATTTCTGCATCTTCTGCAGAAGCAATCCCACCACATGGTCTGAACTCATCCCTTATGCTAAGTTCACTCACAATCACTGGCCCCACTCTGTCACCAGACAGACCCCATTCTATCTCATGATGGGATATGAACCCCATGCCCTCCCCTCGGTCATCTCCAACTCACATATCCCTGCCATTGAAGATTGTCTCAAATCCCTTGTTGCCACCCACAATGAGGCCCTTGCTGCCCACAAACTTGCTTGCCAAGTCATGGCATCATGAAACCATCACTCCTTCTCCCCTTTCACCAAGGGATTCAAAGTCTAGCTCAAAGCTAGAAACCTCAAACACTCCATTGTCAACCCCAAGTTTACCCCAAAACACAAAGGACCCTTTACCATTGTCAAGGTGCTATCTCCCATCACCTATGAACTGTGCTGCCCACAATCATGGAAAATTCATCTAGTGTTCCATGCATCCCTCCTGTTCCCCTATCATGAAAACCCTGTACACAGACCGAACTACCCCTCCCCACCACCTGACCTTATTGATGGACATGAAGAATACAAAATCAAGAAAATCATCTGACATCACAAATCTCCATCCTCTCGTTCCTTCCTGATCCAATGAAAGGGATATACCACCAAAGAAGATTCCTGGAAACCTGAATAGAACCTATGGAACTCTGGTCCCCTTCTCAACAACTATAAACATTTTTACTCGATTTCTGTTAAGTACGGGTCTGTCGGGGACTGGGCAGCGAACTCCGGAGTGCCAGAGTTGGTCGGAGGGGGTAGGGACTTTGGCTTCACCTTATGTGGTGCGCCCTTGTCCAGTTCCGTTGTCCCTGATTTACGAGGGGAGCAGAGTGGAGGTACAGAGTGACCAGAGGTCAGAGGAGAGTTATCAAGACTCAAGCGAGAACTCATTGATGAGCTCAATGATGGAGGAGAGAGCAGAGGATGGAACTAAGTTGATATTCAAACTGAGGGGCTAAGACATATTACAGCGGGTTTATATACAGAGGTCAAAGTCTGAATGTAGTAAAGTCAGGGTCAGAGCGATGGAGGAAACAGAGTACCGCTGCTGTGCGCCTTACCCTGAGCACCACAGTGATGGAATGAAGACTAACTATGAAGAGAACAAAGGGAAACATAACATAACATACATGAGCACAAAAAGTAAAGCGGACACGGAGTAGCGGAGGACATAGAAGCGGAATAGCGGAGATGATATACATGGAGGAGCGGAGGGGACTTAGCGAGAATTTGGGATATGACAGTATCCCCCTCTTAGGCCTGAACCCCTGAAGGCCAAAGCAATGGCTAGGTCCATCCATGTGGTAAGTGAAAATGTGATGGGGTGGATAAGTGATGTGAGGGTGTGCGCAGAGTGGATGGCAAAGCATCATCTAAGCGATTGTGGAGTGGAGTCAGAAATTGCTGACGGGGGCCATATAAGGCGGGGGTTGCATGCTTCGACTCTCTAACTTTCTCCCCATGTCTTCTAATCCCAATGACATCACCGACATCTGCACATGGGCCGACGCGCGTCTCACAGAGGACAATAATGACGAGGTGTTCAAGGCAAAGGCAGCAGAGCGGCGACAATGTGTGAAGGCGTGGAAGGAAGAGGAGTGCCAATGGGCGGAAGAGGAGGCACGAAAGCATGAGGAAGAGGTGCATAAGTGTCGGGAGGAGGAAGAGCGGGTGCAGCGTGAGGCGGAAGAGGCCGAGCAGGTGCAGCGTGAGGTGGAAGAGGCCGAGCAGGTGCAGCGTGAGGCGGAAGAGGCCGAGCAGGCGCAGCGTGAGGCAGAAGAGGCCGAGCGTTGCAAATGCAAGGAGGAGGAAGCCACAAGGCGTCACGCAGAGAAGGTCGCGGCGGAGCAGCACACAAAGAAGAAGGCGTCAGAGGCCACCGACACGGACGTGGGGGTGAGTGTCAACGCGGGGTAGGAGAAGGGAGCTAACCACCCAACAGGACAAGCAGACGCTGCCGGTCAGGCCGCCCAAGCCCCGCCAAAAGGGCAAGGGGAAGGAGAAGGCGGCCGAGCCGCAGATTGACCATGCGCCAGACACGTGTTACTGGTGCCGCCGCCTCAACATTGAGTGCGTGCTGGCGCCAGGAAGGAAGGCATTGTCGTGCGCAGCGTGCGTTGGCATCAAGCAGCAATGCAAGCGGCCGACAGACGAAGACAATGAGGTTGAGGTTGTGGAGAAGCCGGTGTCGAGGAAGCGGAAGGTGGGCCCGGAGGCAACGGGGTTGAAGAAGAAAGCGAGGACAAAGACGGAGGATGAGCGACTCATGGACGGGCTGTGGACAGAGCTCGCCAGTTCGATGATGGAAGTCGCCGAGGCCATCCGGGACCTGGTCCAGGTCCAGTGCTGAGACACGAGGAAGCGGGAGGAAGAAGTGGCGCATTACCACCACAACCAAGAAAACCAGAGGATGCAGCTGCAGAACATCATGCAGGCTGTGTGCAACCTGGGGTACGAGGGGGAGGTGTCGGCGATGTGGCAGAAGATGAAGAACTGCATGTCCAAGGGGACACAGGTGGAGGTGATGGAGTCAGAGGAGTCAGAGGAATTGGAGGAAGAGGTGGAGGTCCAGATGGAGGATAAAGGGACTGAGGCAGAGAAGAGTGGCACTGGAGATGAGGCAGACGCTGAAGGAGAGGACATAGAGATGGGCAGGCAGTAAGACCCTAAGTACATTGTATTATTAGTTTTTTCTTTGTATAATGTTTTTTTTTTTTTCTAATGTGATTTGATCAATTAAAAAATGAGACAGAGTAAAACGGAGAAAAGGAAATATAGTGGAGATTTTGTTGGAACTACTAAATGGAGAGGAATCTATGTAAGCGGAGGAAAACGGAATCAAGGTATATGGGGACCAGGCTTATCTGGATACCGGAGATGGAACTCTGTGACAAGTTCTGATGCATGATCTAATTCTGTCGCGAGTAATCAGGAGGTTTCTTCATCAGTACCTTCATAGCCGGATCAACGGACTAGATAGAGGATCTTGCAAGTCTTTCACTGACGGTCTATCTTGGAGTCGAGGATCTTGGAGATCTCATACTTGGGTTCGCTGTCAACCTCAACTGGAGGGGACGGAGGTTGGATGCGATTGGGGATACTATTGGGGACCGAAGGTTCCAGTTGCAAGACGTGGAAGACTGGGTGAATGGACTTCATTGAGTCAGGGAGGCAGAGAGTGAAGGAGACAGAGCCAGCTTGTGCGATAATTGGATATGAACCTAAATTCTTCTCGGAGAGCTTTTTAGATGGACGAGTCGGATTAAAATACTTTGCTTTAATGAAGACCAGATCTCCGACTTTAAAGTCAGGGGCCAGAGACTGTTTCGCATCAGCGGGTCCTTGGTATCGCTTCTGTGCTGTGGCTATTTCTTCACGGAGGAATTCATGGAGGGAGTCGAGGTCAACCGAGTATTCTCTGATGCGGGCAGAAGTGAGATCACGCTCGGGGTGGACAGAGATGTTGGGGTGGTAACCCTTGTTAGCAAAGAACAGAGAGACATCAGTAGTTGCGTTCGGAGCATTGTTGTAGGCAAACTCCATGAGGGGCAGGAGTTCAGCCCAGTTGTCCTGCTGATAGTTGCAATAAACGCGGAGGTACTGTTCCAGTGTCTGGTTCATCTGCTCAGTCTGTCTGTCACCCTCGGGGTGATACCCAGAGGTAAAGTAAAGGCGAATATCAAGCACTTTGCCAAGAGAATGAAAGAAATGAGATACAAACTCGAAACCTCAGTTGGAGGTGATGTGGGATGGTACTCCGTGTTTCGAGAACACATGGAGTAAAAATAGCTTGACCAACTCCAGGGAAGTCACCTTGTTGTCCGTTGGGATGAAGATACATTGCTTGGATAGGTGATCCATGATGACGAGAATGGCAGTGTGACCAGAGGAGCCTGGGAGTTACTCAATGAAATCCATAGATATGGAATTCCATGCCTTCTCGGGGATTGGAAGTTGTTTAAGAAGCCCGTAGGGCTTGTGCCTCGGAACTTTCGCGTGAGCGCAGGCTGTACAAGAGGATACGTACTCTTTGACAAAGGTACAGATGCCTGGCCAGGTGTATTCACAGCAGATTAGTTCCAGAGTGTGGTTTTGACCAAAATGACCGGAGAGGGGATGATCATGCTTGAAGCAGAGAACACGGAGATGGAGGTCGTCAATGTTGGGCATGTACATGCAGCCATTGAGACAGAGGTAACCATCTGCATCTACAGTCCAGCGAGAAGCAGAGGGAGTGTCGGAAACGGGGTCAGAAGATGGGTCGGAAGATCCGGTCATGTGGATCGCGGCAAGAGGGTCAGATGGGAGAGTGAAGAGGATATCGCTGTGGAGTTTTTCGAGGTTGAAGAGTGTACTTGCACGGAGGATGGGGAATGCAAGGTACATAGCTTGTAGGGATGCAGCGAGTTGCTCTTGGGTGAAAACGGGGTGGAAATTGTGCAGATTGACTTGAGCGTAGCCCTTATCCCCCTCTTTGGGATAGACGTCCCAGCATCTAGTGAGGGCATCGGGTTTAGCACCAAGTCGGCCGGGGCGGAAATGGACGATCATGTTGAATTGGGAGAGGAACTCCAACCAGCGGGCTTGCCGGCGGGTCAGGAGTTTAGTGGTGGCAAAGTACTCAAGGTTTTTATGGTCAATGACCACATCAACCAGAGTCGTGGAGCCTTCAAGGTAATGCTTCCAGGTGCGGAACGCTTCATGGATAGCTAACAACTCCTTGTTGTGGGTGTCGTAGTTGAGCTCCAGAGAGGTCAACGTCCGAGAGTAGTAGGCAACGGGGTGGACTTCCGCATTGGGGCACTTCATGGAAAAAATACCCGCGATAGCGTAGTTGGAGGCGTTGGTTTCTACAATAATCGGAGTATCAGGAGCCCAATGCGTAAGAATAGGAGCGGAAGTGAAAGCGGTTTTCAGTGCCTGCAAAGCGGAGCGGCAGGCGTCTGTGAATTGCCAAGGAACACCCTTGTGGGTGAGGCGGGTAAGCAGAACGATGATTTCGGAGTAGTTGTGGATAAACCGTCTATAGAAATTAGCAAATCCGAGGAAGGATTGGACATCCTTGACCTTCCAAGGTTCAGGCCAGTTGAGGATCGACTGGACCTTATCCGGGGACATGGTGAGGCCAGACGGAGACATCCGATAACCTAGGTATTCCATGGAGTCCATATGGAACTTGCACTTCTCAGGTTTTGTGTAAAGACTGTGTTTGCGGAGATGGCGGAGAACTTCCTTAACATGCTCTTTATGGGAGGCCATGTCTTCGGAGAAGATGAGAATGTTGTCGAGGTACACAATGACACTAACGTCCAATAGATCAGCAAAGACAGTGTTAATAAACCACTGGAACACCACCAGGGCGTTCATAAGACCGAACGGCATGACAAGCCATTCATAGAAACCATACCACATGCGGAAGGCAGTCTTCCATTCATCGCCCTCAGCAATATGGACCAGATGGTACACATGCCAGAGGTTGATTTTGGAGTACACCTTGGTGTGGCTTGGGGCATCAAGGAGATCAGAGATGCAGGGAAGTGGGTAGCAGTCTTTCTTGGTGATCTTGTTGAGTCCCTGAAAGTTGACGCAAAGACGGAGGGAACCATCCTTCTTGCAGACGAAGAGGACCAGAGCGGCATGTGCAGAGGAGATGGGTCGAATAAATCCTATGGAGAGATGCTCGTCTAGAAAGGCACGGAGAGACTCAAGTTCAGAAGGAGAGAGAGAGTAGGTGGTGCCGAGCAGAGGAGAGGTACCTTCTTCGAGATCGATCTTGAGATCATGTTCGTGGTGAGGGGGCAGAGTATCTGCCTGTTGTTTGCTAAACACATCAGAGAACTCATGATTTTCCAATGGAACATCAGAGAGATTAATCTGTTTGGGAGGTTCAGTAGCTGCAGCGCGGAGATCACCTTCTCTTGGTCGAATGTGCATGCTGAACTGCACAGAACCTTGTAGGCGACAGGCCAGCGCAAATGCAGGAGCATTGATAAGCGCAATGGGTGGAGCCTTGCAGTTGGAGAAACATGGCAGATCTGGAGAGGGAACAACCGGAGGTGGAGATGCCTTAGGAGTCGGGGGCAAGCTCAGAAGTGCAGGACTGGGCTGCAGAATAGAACAGAAAGAGATACTGCTTGTGACCCAGTCAATCAACGGATTGTAGCGGGTAAGCCAGTTGTGTCCAAGGACCAAAGCGCAGGAGCCATCCAGCGGGGTGACGTAGAACGTCATCAGGGTGATATCACCGGTTTCGAAGAGGATGGAGAGGTCAATAGCTTGAGTGATGGTGGAATTTGACGTGCCATCGAAGAGACGGAGCATGAGCGGAGGGACAGTGTAGGTGGAAAGATTGTTCTTATTCACAAAAGTGGTGTCTATGAAACAGTCGGAGGAGCCAGAGTCTACTAATGCAGGGAAAGAACGGAGATCATACGATACAAGAGAGACAGAGGGCATAAGGGATTGGGGATCCGAGAGAGTGGACACGTTGAGACAGAGCTCCTTGGTTGCACATTCGGAGTCAACGCGACCATCTGGCTATGCGGAGCCACAGAGGTCGTGCTCTATTTTTTTGCCTCAGAGGAGGCTTCTGGTTTAGCTTCCGGAGTTGTCTTGGCAGCATGCGCTTTGGATGCCTTTGACGTCGATCACAGGCAATCCTTAGCAACATGGCCGCCTTGACCGCAGAACATGCAGAGTTTATTGTCAAAGTGGCATTTGCATTCAGCAGCGGTCAGCTTGCCATCTTTGCCGAGCTTCAAAGAGAGGTCGGGCTTGGGAGGAGAGTTGGAGGTACCAGAGGTACCAGGAGTGGGGGAAGTAGTGGCGGATTTGCCCTTGGAGCTGTTGCCCTTTGATCCACTGGACTTGTTGTCGGACTTGGTATCGGATTTGGCATCGGAGGACTTGTTGCCGAATGGCTTCTGCTGATGGTTAATCTCAGACTTATGCTCCCAATAATGCATGTCGATTGATTGCACGAGATGACAGAGTGTGGCGAGCATTGTGGGCTTGCCGATGCGGGAGATTTCATCCTTGATTCTGTCCGGAAGGCCGTTGTAGAAATGGTGACGGAGAGCACCTTCTCCATAGCCATGGACTTGCGAAGCTATCCTATTGAACTCCATAATGTACTTGTTGATACGCTGCGTGTCCTTCATGGCGAGGTTGTCGATCTGGTGCTCGGCATCCCCGATGGGGTCATGAGGACCGAAATTGGTCTGCAACTCGAGCACAAAGTCCCTGTAATGGTCCATCCAGCAAGGACGGAGTTGAGGGTCCTCCGCATTGAGGAGGTCAGGTTCAAACCATTCTAGGGCCATGCCCTTGAGGTAAGACTGCACAAATGTAACTTTGGCGCAGTCCGTCCTGAAGGCCCTAGGCCGGTTTTGAAAATTCAACTCGCACTGAACCAGGAACGTACAGAGTTTCCGAGGCTCCATGCTGTCAAACTGGTCAGGCTCGCGAACCTTGGTCCACTGGCTTCCAGACTCGGTGGAACGGCGATTAGCACGCAACAGTCCGCAAATGGCATCAGCCAAATTGGTGAGCATGTCCTGTGGGACCGGAACATTTTCGTCTTTGTCTTTGTCGCTGTCGTGTCCATCACCAGGGTCGGGGTCATTGCCGGGTCCTGGGGGACCACCGGCGGGGTAGTCATCATCATCATCATCTGGCAGGTTGAGTTCGTCTGGGTTAAACCCATCGGAATCGTGGTCTGACGGTTCGTCGTCATGCAGAGGAGGATGACGATGCCGTGGTGTGTTGAATCTGCCAGGTAGGGGCTGTTCGGTGCGGGAGCTGTCTGTTTCTTTGCCTTCGTCGACTTCTTCGATGCAAGCGCCTGGGGTTGGAGACCTCAGTTGTCGTGGTGCCTGCGATGCAGAAGCAAAAGTCCGACGGGCAGAGAAACTGCAGAACTCGTCGACAACAGCTGGTCTGCGACGTGAACTGGCAAAAAACAATAATGGATGGTATAGTGGGGGAGCGGCCGAAGTGCACTCGTTATCAGAGGCCTGGTGCATCCACAATCAGGATCGCATTTGCATGGTATGTGTGGCCATGGGTGATAGTTGATTGTTGGAGGGAAGGGATGAGAACTCAG
>JBBPMF010000660.1:0-19759 GCA_038090175.1 Austroboletus eburneus | reverse complement strand
AGTTTCCCATCAGTGACACTCCTGGTGCTTCACCAGAGGGTAAGGGATTGAAGCAATGGTTGTTGTCATGATTGAAGACATGGTAGTATTACACTCAATATAGTCAGAGCGTGGCCTACAAAAGGTTCAAGGGCTTACTGTCGCTATATAGCTGATAGGAGTTGAGGAAGTCCAGCAAGGGGCATCCTTGATGGAGATTCTGAAGATCGTCGAGGAGATGGGGTCGAAGGGTTCTTGGGGACCATCGAGGAAATGGGATTGAAGGGTTCTTGGGAACCATTGAGGAGACAGAATTGAAGGATTCTGGCAAGGGTATTCTTTGGCAGAGGTTCTGGGGACACCGCAGGGCTAGCAGTGGGTCGAAGGGATTCTAAAGAGTGTCCACTCAACAGTAGGACGAGGACTGAGGAACTGAGGACAATCCAAGGTACAAGGTAGATTGTAGGAGGTCTAGGATGAGGATCTACAGCGATATACCAAGGGTTTATATACACAAGTCCAAGGGTTAAGGGTAGGTCAGGGAAGAAGGTGAGTCAGCAGAATAGAAAGCGATGGAATCACGAAGAAGGCTGAGTTACTATGGAATGATGCGATGGCATCAGAAAAGTATCTGTAATACAACTGCAGATGAGTCATGCTAAATATGTAAGCAGTAATCTGGAAAAAAGTCATGGAAAAGAAAAGAGCCCAAACAGGACTCGAACAGCAGGGTTGAAGCCTCTTTGGTGTACAATGGTAAGTAAGAGTCAAGGAAAAAAGGGGAAGGGGCCAATGAATCGTAACATTACCCCCATCATATGGGTGAGATCACGACAAAACCCTAATAATAATCACTGTGATGAGAACCCGTCTCATTGTCGTCAGCTTCGGCGCTGACAAAGAACTCATAGTCATCTGCTGCCAGTGAAGAGAGAGGGGGGGTAAAGGTTCAATGAGGGATGCAGACAGGGGGACATTGTCCCAGGGGGTTAGAGCGATTTTGACAGGAGAAGAAGGACTGTGAGGAGTGGGGGGACTGCTGGGTAGAGAAGTCTGAGGAGAAGGACACAAAAGTCTGGAGTATGTGGGGGCACATAGGGCAGGACCACTGGGGATGACCCGGAGATGAGTGGTGACAGGTGAGACACTGATAGAAGGGGCATTGGGGGCAATGGTGTCCAAGGCATCGGCACTAATAGCAGGTCTTGTGATAACAAGGGTGGTTTGGGGGGAGGGACCAGAGCTGATTGTATCCAGTCCAGTAATCATCGACTCGTTCTAGAATGACGACTTCCTGGTTGGTGAGGGGTTCGGAGGATGTGGAAGGGGTGGGGACATGGGGGATGCCAGTATTGGCAAGTTCTTGGAGGTATCGATTGATATCAATAATGAAGCTAGTCATATCCAACTGGTACATCAGTTGGACGAGGTCGTGCTCTAGGGTTTGATGGAGACAGTGAATGTGGAGGTTTGACAATGCTTGGGCAGCAGAGGCAGTGGGGGTGGCAGCAGAGATGGTGATTCAGAAGTTGGTGAGGAAAAGCCGGTACATGAGTGCAAAAGGGGAATGCAGTTCCATGTGCACATCAAGGGTCATGGTGAGACTAAAATCTTGGAGTTCTGAAGCAATGGAGGTGGCAATTTCTTGGTCAAGGGGAATGGAATGATTTGGTAGGGCAGCAGGTGGAATGGTTAGGGGAAGATGGGTGGGGCAGTTGAAGATTCGTTGGGCCAGGGGAATGGATGCAGAAGAGGGGATGAGAGGTTTGGGGTGGGTCCAGCTAAAGCCGGGCCAGGCCAAGGGGAGTCCTTCAGTGTCATTACGGAGGCGTTGAATCAGGGAGGGGGGAGAAATGGGAATCAGTGAATTGTTGATCTCAAGAGGGGTATCTTCGGGGAGAGTCAAGGACCAGCCTGGTTCTGCGACATTAGAAGAAATGTCGCTGGGTGCAGGGGAAGGGGATGAGAGGGTGATGGACATGATGGAGAGAGGTGTCATTTGGATGGAGATGGGGGAAATCAAGTGATGATGTTTATAGTTGTTGAGAAGGGAAATGGAGTTCTGTAGGTTCCTTTTGGGTTCCCAGGAATCTTCTTCAGTGGAGTATCCCTTCCATTGGATCAGGAAGGAATGGGAGGATGGGGGTCCATGATGGCATATGATTTTCTTGATTTCATATTCTTTCTGTCCATTGATAAGGTCAGGTGGGGGGGAGGGGTAATTCAGCCCATGTACAGGGTTTTCGCAATAGGGTGTGAGGAGGGAAGTGTGGAATACAGAGTGGATTTTCCACAATCATGGGAGGCAGAGTTTATAGATGATGGGAGATAGGACCTTGACAATGGTAAAGAGTCCTTCACATTTTGGGGTGAACTTTGGGTTGACAATGGAGCATTTGAGGTTCCTGACTTCGAGCCAGACTTTGGATCCTTTGGTTAAGGGGGTGGAGGAGTGGTGGTTTCGCAAGGCCATGACTTGATGAGCGAGTTCGTGGGCAGCAAGGGCTTCATTACGAGCAGCAGTGAGGGATTTAAGGTGATTGGTGATGGCAGGGATGTGGGAAGCAGAGATGACCAAGAGGAGGGCATGGGGTTCATATCCCATCATGAGATAGAACGGAGTCTGTCTGGTGACAGAGTGGGGGCAGTGGTTGTGAGCGAATTTTGCATGTGAGATGAGGTCAGACCATGAGAAGGGGTTGTTTCTGCAGAAGATCTGGAGGTACATTTCAACCTCTTGGTTGACACATTCAGTTTCTCCATCTGTTTGGGGGTGATAGGCAGTGGAAAGGGCGAGTGAGTAGTTGAGAACATGTCCCAACTCTTTAGCAAAGGCAGAGGCGAACTGTGGACCTCAATCAGAGATGATTCGGTCATAAAGGCCAAAGCAAAGGAAGACTTTATGGAAGAAAAGAGAGGTGACTCCTTCTGCAGTAATGGTTTTCTTTGTTGGGCATAAAATTACCCCCTTAGTAAGGCCATGGTTGACCATGACCAAAAGAGTATCGAAGCCAGCAGAGACTGGGAGATCAGTGATGAGATCACATGAGATCTGCTGGAAAGGGCGGGTGCAAGAGGATTGGATGAGGGTGAGGGGGGGTATCGTGAGGTGGGTGTTTGCCTTGTTCTGTTGACATAAGGTGCAACCTTCAACGTACTTGCATACATATTGGGCAAGACCAGGCCACCCAAACTCGGTGGTGATGAGCTGGTGGGTTTTGAGATAACCGGGGTGACCAGTGGTTTCGTGGTCATGGCAGCGGTGGAGGATTGAGCAGCAGAGAAAGTCAACTGGGGGGATATAGACATGTTCTTGGAAGGTGAGGATGCCATCTTTGTATTGCCAGTTGGAGAGGCAAGAGCGAAAGACTGGGGGAATGGTTCCTTCAAGGGATTGAAGAGCCTTGAGGATGAAGGGGTCAGTCTCGGAGTGAGATGAGATGTGCTCTTTGAGCGTGGTGTCAACAATGTTGATGAACAGGAAGGAGGGTAGGAGGGTGACTCCTTCATTATCGGCATCATCTGAGGGGAGGAGATCAGGGTGGTGGGAGAGGGCATCTGGGTCAGTGAGGAGTTTGCCAGGGACATGGATCATGGTTAGATCGAAGTTGGCGAGGTCGAGAAGCCATCAGGCTTGACAGCAGTTGAGGTTCTGGGCTGACCAGAAATAGGTCAGATTCTTATAGTCAGTGAATACCTGGACTGGGTGGGAGCTGCCATGGAGATAATGTGCCAGGTTTTCAAAGCTCGCATGATAGCGAGAAGTTCTCGATCGTAGATGTCATAGTTTCATTCTGCTGGGGAGAACGACTGGGAGAGGTAGGAGCAGGGATGCCAGTCTTCATTGGCATCGGTTTGAAGGAGAATTGTATCCAAAGCGAATTTTGAGGCATCAGTGGCAATGGCGAATGGGGCAGAGAGGTTGGGAAGTTGGAGGATGGGGCGTGTGAGGAAGAGTTCTTTGAGGCGTTCAAAGAACTTCTGGCATTTGGGGAATCAGGCCCAAGGGGTGGTTTTCTTGGTGAGGTCGATGAGCAGGCAGGTGACAGAGGAGTAATCGGGGATGAAGCAACAATAGAAGTTGGCAAAGTCAAGGAAGGAGCAAACATTGCAGAGTTTCTCGGAGGTAGGCCAGGACGCAATCCCTTCCAACTTGACAGGGTCCATGGCGAGTTGACCTGGTTTTATGATCATTCCTGTTACGATTTGTGTACACCCTACTCTTTTTCCATTCTTACCTCAACCTGCATAACAGACAGTGCTCCTGCCGTTCAAGTCCCGCTCGAGCCACTTTATTTCTCTCTTATTCCCTTATCTCTGCTTACCTATTTAGTGTGACTCATCTGCAGTATCCGCAGTTGTATTGCCACCACTTATCTCTGACTTGTTCCCCTTCTTCGCGATTCCATCGCTTTCTATAGTCAAGTCATCCCCTTTATGCTCCGCTTTATTCTCTCTTGACTCGCGTATATAAACCCCTCGATACCCTCGATGTATTCCCCAAGTTAGACCTACCCGAATCTACCTTGATTATTGATTCCTCTCGGGTCCCCAGTCCTCGCCTTACTGTTGAGTAGGTGCTCTCTTCGCACCCTCGTCACCGCATTGTCATGAGGTTTCCCTTGTCCCTGTGTCATGACATACGTCGACCAGGTCAACAGCTCACGATATACTGTTGAGGCTGAGGATAGAGGACAGCCCTCTATCAAACCCCTGCCACGTCAGCTGAACAGCGACGTTAACGTCCCTCGTCCCTCAGGTCTATGCCAACGTGTAACAAAAGGTCTAACTTGCTCTTCACTGGGCAAGCCTCGCCTTAGCCCATCATTCATCCCTATCGCCCCTCGAACCCTAGACCCTCTCTAGGCCCCCGTTGCCTCCACGAGCCCCCATCGTCCCCCTCAGAGAACTCCTCGGCCTTGCAAGAAGAGGTACCCACTGATGACGATATCGTCGTATCCCCGGAAGATCAAGAAGATCTTACTCTTGCCCACGCCCTCTCAGCCTCGCTGGTACTTCCACGAGTCCCCACACCCCCATCCCCCGAGCCGATCAGAAGATCGAACCCCTTCACCATACCACTGATGTCCCACACGAACCCCACCCCATCGCTGGTGAAACCCACTGAACTTCACCTCGGAGTCCCAGAAGACTTCGATGGATCCTACGAGCATGCCATGCCCTGGTACTACTCAGTCATGGCTTACCTCATTGTCAACAATGAGGTTTACAACACTGATGAGAAGAAAGTTGCATATGCCCTCTCATTTATGAAGAAAAAGTCCACCCTCACTTGGGCTGACACCTACCGACGCAAAGCCATTAACGCCGGTACCTTCAGAACTCTTGAAGAATTCGCCAAAGCGTTCAAAACCTCTTTTGAACGACACAACATTGTGGACAACACCATCCACTGGCTATCTACCCACTGCTGTACTACCCTAAGAGGACAAGACCTTGCCACCGCCCTCAATGCCTATATTGCGGACTTCCGCAATCACGTCGCCAACTCTGGTATCATGGACAAGAACGTCCTCGTCAACTTCTTCGCCAACGGCATCCCTTCCCCCCTCATGAAATGAATCTTCGCCATGGACACACCCCCCACCACTGTCGAAGCATGGTATGACAAAGCCGTGCACTTCCAAACACAATGGGAATGCGCTCAGGCCATCTCCGGCAAGAACCCAAAGACCAAATGCCGGCCTTACTCTAACCCCACCCCCCGTCCAAAAGATCCTAACGCCATGGACATTGACGCAGTTGCCACCCCCTGTTCCCCAAAGCTTACCGAGGAAGAACGACAACGCTGTTTCAAAGAAGGCCATTGCCTACACTGCCGAAGGAAAGGTCACAACTCAAAAAATTGTCCCACCTATTCCTCACCCTCTATCCCTCGTGCCGTCCGCATCGAAGAAGTCAAAGAAGACTCGACAGCCAGACTCAATAAAATCTCCATCCCCTCGGGTTTTTAAACAGAGGACCTCATTTGACGCAAGGTTCCTCCTCTTCTCCTAAACATACGCATGTAAAAGTATCTACTGAACCCAGAACAATGAAACTCCCCATTCAAATCATCGTTCCCTCGCATACGCTTAAAGTTATCGACACCACCACCCTGATTGACTCCAGAGCCAACATCTCCTGTATCGATTGGAACTTCATGCGAAAGCACAAACTCCCCACCACCCGCCTCCCTCATCCCCTCAACGTCCAAAGCGTCACGCAAGATCCCACTGCCCAAGGAGGAGTTAAATTCTCTGCTGAACTCTTCGTTCATATCGAAGGGCTCGCCCACAAGGTGGTCTTCTACGTCATGAACTGCGGGACCTCTAATGTTATTCTCGGACTCCCTTGGCTCAAGGCCACCAACCCCTCCATCGATTGGTCGAACCAAACCATCTTCATCGCCGAATTCACTGACCAATCAAAACTCCTTCACTCCCTTCACTCTGCCGACTCCAGGAGACATGACTTCTACTTCTACTCCTTACTCCCCAATGACTCCCCTGAAATCCGACATGTCCATGTTCTCCCAGATCACCGCCACCTTTCCAGCTTCCTCAAAGATGAAACAAGGGAGGAATTCGACAACAACTCCATTCCCTATGCCACCGTGAACAGGATCTTTCACGGCGACTCCCGTTTTGTCATCTCCGGGCCTGTCAACCTTATAGGAAAGGTCAACACATCTACCAAACTCGCTGCCAACGCCGAAAAGGCCAAACCAAAGCAGGTCTTACCCTCCGAGTACTCCGACTACGCAGCGGTCTTCTTGAAAGAAGCCACCGAGCACATCCCCCCCTCTCGCCCCTACGATCACAAAATCAACCTTGATGACTCCTTCACCCCAAAGATCGGAAAGGTGTACCTCCTCTCCCCCGATGAACGCAAAGCCACAGAAGCATTCATTGAAGAAAACCTCGCCTCAGGGAAGATCCGTTCCTCTAACTCCCTACAAGCCTCCCCGTTCTTCTTCATCAAAAAGAAGGATGGCAGCCTCCATCCCTGCCAGGACTACCAATACCTGAATGAGCATACAGTTCAGGACACCTACCCTCTTCCCCTCATCTCCGACCTCATCGATAAGCTCAAGGATGCTAAACTTTTCACCAAGTTCGATGTCCGCTGGGGCTACAACAACGTCCGTATTAAAGATGGACATCAGTGGAAGGCCGCCTTCATCACCCACAAAGGCCTCTTCGAACCTACCGTCATGTTCTTTGGACTGACTAACTCCCCCGTGACTTTTCAGCGATTCATGAATGACTCTTTCCGAGACATGATCGCTGAAGGCTTGTCATCTACATGGACAACCTCCTAGGATACTCCCCCACGGAAGAACTCCACATCGAACGAACTTGACATGTCCTCCAACGTATGCAGGACCTCAACCTGCACCTCAAACTCGAGAAATGTCACTTCGGAGTGACTGAAGTTGACTACCTTGGAATGATCGTGAAACCCAGTCAACTCGCCATGGACCCAGTCAAGCTCGACAGGATCGCATCCTGGCCTACCCCCGAGAAACTCAAGGACGTCCGATCATTTCTGGGTTTCGCCAACTTCTACCGCCGGTTCATCCTGGATTACTCCTCCATCGCATGACCCTTAATTGACCTCACCAAGAAAGACATTCCTTGGGAATGGTCTCCCCTCTGCGCAACAGCCTTTACCCAGCTGAAATATCTTTTCTTGGAGGAACCCATCCTTCAACTCCCTAACACCTCCGCCCCCTTCGCCATCGCCACCAACACCTCGAAGTACGCTTCTGGAGGCATCCTCCTCCAAACCGATGTCAACGGCAAATGGCACCCTTGTTTCTACATCTCTTAGTCCTTCTGCCCGGCTGAGAGAAACTACGACATCTATGATCGCGAACTTTTAGCGATCATCCATGCCCTCCACTCGTGGAGACAATATCTCCACGACTCCCCTCACCCCATTCAGGTCTTCACCGACCATAAAAACCTCACGTATTTCCGCTCCGCCCAAAACCTCAACCGATGGCTCCTTGACCTTGCAGATTACAACCTCAAACTCTCTCACATCCCCGGCAAATTCCTTGCCGCCCCCAATGCCCTTTCCTGCCGTCCTGACCTTGTCTCCAAAGAAGACAACAATTCCGGAGTCACACTCCTACCCCAATCCCTCTTCGTCAATCTTATCGACACCGTCTTCTCCCAGCGTATCTCAGACACTTCCAAATGAGACTCTATTGTCCAGGACTTCCTTCAGTTAATCCCTGACATCTCAGACAGCTCCACTGACTTCACCCTTCCCCTCCCCTTCCGCAAACGTGTCACCGATTGACACTATGACAACGGTGTCCTCACCTTCCAGGGACGCACATACATTCCCGTGGATGACTCCCTTCGCAAAGCCGTACTACACCATTGTCATGACCACGAAACTGCCAGCCACCCCGGCTACCTCAAAGCCCGCCAACTCGTCTCCTCCGAGTTTTACTGGCCCGGCCTTGCCCAATACATCCGTAAATACGTTGAAGGCTGTGCTACTTGCCAGCAAAACAAGGCAAACACCCCCCCCACTTCCCCCCCCTTCTCCCCATCAAATCCTCCTGCACCTGCCCCTTCCAGCAGATCTTGTGTAATCTCATCACCGACCTTCCTCTCTCTGACGGCTACGATTCCTTACTGGTCATAGTAGACCATGGGCTTATGAAGGGGGTGATTCTCTGCCCCACCAAGAAAACCATCACCATGAAAGGAATAGCAAATTTCTTTTTCCTTACAGTGTATCGACGCTTCGGCCTCTACGAGAAAATCATCTCCGATCATGGCCCCCAATTCACATCAGCCTTCGCCAAGGAACTCTCCAGACTCCTTGGATACTCCCTCGCCCTTTCCACCGCTTACCACCCTCAGACCGACGGCGAAACCAAACGCGTCAACCAGGAAATCGAAACTTATCTATGCATCTTCTGTGGACATAACCCCTCCTCCTGGTCCAAACTAATTCCCCATGCCGAGTTCGCCCACAATCATCACCCTCACTCTGTCACCAGACAATTCCCCTTCTACCTCATGATGGGGTATGAACCCCAAGCTCTCCCAGAAATCTTCGCCCAATCAAAGATCCCCGCTCTTGAAGAACGACTTCGTTCCCTCATCGTGGCCCGCAATGAAGCCCTCGCCGCACACGAACTTGCCAGGCAAACCATGGCTGCCCACTCTAAGAAATCCTTCTGCCCCTTCATCAAAGGAGACCAAGTCTGGCTAGAAGCCAGGAATCTCCAACGCCTCATCACCAACCCCAAATTTGCGCCGAAACACGAAGGACCCTTTACCATCACGAAGGACCTCTCCCCCCTGACATACAAACTCTGTCTCCCTCGTACCTGGAAGATACACCCTGTCTTCCACACTTCCCTCTTATTGCCCTATTGCGAAAACAGCGTACACAGCCCCAATTTTTCCAAACCCCCACCTGATCTTATCGATGGCCAAGAAGAGTACAAGATCAAGAAGATCATCAGACACTGTGGGTCCCCGACAGCCCAACAATACCTGATCCGATGGAAAGGATACTCCGCCGAAGAAGATTCCTGGGAATCAGAACGGAACCTGCAGAACTCCGCCGATATCCTCAGAGGATATAAACTACGCCATTGTCTATTCCCCCCCCAAGTCCTCTCTGTCTCTTCCACCATGGCCATTCCCTCCACCTCCACCAATGACACCTCCTCCGATATTGTCGAAACGGGTTGGACCTCCACTGCCAATGCCCAACATCTGCTGGACCCCAACTACAAACCTCCTGTCTCCCCCTCCATCCCCCCCGAAGATGTCTGGACCAGATACACCTGGTCCTCCCCTGCCTCCCCCGTCCCTCTCATAGATCGACTCTCTGAATGACGGGCCCCAGTTAACCACCCCCCGCTGTCCTTCCCCACTCACTCGTTCCCCCTCAACCAAGACTTAGTCGAAGCCACCACATATCAACTACGCTGTCTCCCCCTTTCTCATGCTCTCCTAGATACCATGGGACCCAACTCCACTTTCACACATTTATACCAATCATTCCTTACGACATCGCGAATCCTCCTTACCACTTCCGCACCCACCACCTCCGCTGACACGGCCACATACCGTTCACACCTCGGCTGCATCCTTCGCACTCTGGAATGTCACCTCATCCAGACCATGTATCAATGCGACATGCTAGCCTTTGTCACGGAAGTGGACTCCCATCTCCATTACCCCTCACTGACCACCTTTGCCACCGCATCAGAAACCCCCCCATCTCTGCATCATCCTCGCCCCTCAATGAGACAGAACTCCTCGTCCTATCCTGCTTCGATCATCCGCGAACCCCATCTCCTCCCCCTCATGCCACCCTCCAATGCTTCCACTGTCATGCCATCAGGCATATTCGCATCAACTGCCCGCGCTATCAATGCAACAAGTGCAAAGAGTTCGCCCTGGGACATACGAGATTCACATGTTCCTCTTGGCCGAGACACTCTCTGGTTCTCCCACCATCCTCATCGTCAGGATCTTCTTCCCAGAACTCCTATCATCGGGCCCCGCGTCGACTCCGCTTTCCTCCTGCACAACGAACTCCAGTTGCCCGACGACCGATGCGCTCTTCTTCCCTGGACATGGACCCCTTCGTCTCTGTTGAGGCGGATTTTAACGACACCGGTTCTGGCTACGGTGACTTTTAAGTCTTCATCATGGACTTGACCCTTAACCGGGGGGTAATGTTATGATTTGTGTATACCCTACTCTTTTTCCATTCTTACCTCAACCCGCATAACAGACAGTGCTCCTGCCGTTCGAGTCCCGCTTGAGCCACTTTATTTCTCTCTTATTCCCTTATCTCTGCTTACCTATTTAGCGTGACTCATCTGCAGTATCCACAGTTGTATTGCCACCACTTATCTCTGACTCGTTCCCCTTCTTCGCGATTCCATCGCTTTCTATAGTCAAGTCATTCCCTTTATGCTCTGCTTTATTCTTTCTTGACTCGCGTATATAAAGCCCTCGATACCCTCAATGTATTCCCCAAGTTAGACCTACTCAAATCTACCTTGATCATCGATTCCTCTCGGGTCCCCAGTCCTCGCCTTACTATTGAGTAGGCGCTCTCTTCGCACCCTTGTCACCGCATTGTCATGAGGTTTCCCTTGTCCCTGTATCGCGACATATGTCGACCAGGTCAACAGCTCATGATATACCGTTGAGGCTGAGGATAGAGGACAGCCCTCTATCAAACCCCTGCCATGTCAGCTGAACAGCAACGTTAACATCCCTCGTCCCTCGGGTCTATGCCGACGCGTAACAATTCCAAGGTATTCAACTTCTTTGGAAGCAAAGTTACACTTCTCGAGCTTGAGATGAAGGTTGACTTCCTTCATGCATTGGAGTAGATGCTTAGTTCGCTTAGCGTGGATCTTTTCGTCAGAGAAGTGAATGAGGAGATTATCCATATAGATGATGAGCCATCCTTCAGCGATCATGTCATGGAAGGAATTATTCATAAATTGCTGGAAGGTGGCAGGGGAGTTGGTAAGACCAAAAAACATAATGGTCAGTTTGAAGAGGCCCTTATGGGTGATAAAGGTGGCTTTCCATTGATGTCCGTCTTTGATTTGAACATTGTTGTAACCCCATCGGACATCGAACTTCATAAAGACCTTGGCATCATGGAGTTTATCAACTAAGTCGGAGACTAAGGAAAGGGGATAGGTGTCGCGAACAGTATGTTTGTTAAGGTATTGGTAGTCTTGGCATGGGCGGAGTCCGCCATCCTTCTTTTTGATGAACAAGAAAGGGGATGCTTGGGGAGAGTTCAAGGGTCAGATCTTGTCCAAGGCAAGATTTTCATCGAGAAAGGCCTCCATGGCTGTGTGTTTGTCTGGGGAGAGGGGGTAGAGTTTCCCAACCTCCAGGGTGAAGGATTTGTTGAGGTTAATCTCGTGATCATAGGGTCAGGATGGAGGTACGTGCTCCATAGCTTCTTTCAAGAAGACGGAGATGAATTTGGCATATTCTGGGGGAAGGGTGACCTTGGGTTTGGCTTTCTCGGCAGCCATGGTGAGTTCGGTGGAGTTCATGAGCTAAGTGATGAGGGGATCGCCTTTGAGGATAAAGTGGCAGCCACAACGGATGATCTGGTTGATCGTGTAGTTATTGCAAGCTCATCAAAAGTATTGAGGCTTGGTCTCATAGTCGAGGTACTCATAGAGTCATCCGTCATAGATGGAGTCTACTTGGATGTGGCAAGGGGGTCGGGGGAAGGGTTTGTACTGCTGGAATCAGGCCTTGTGCTGGTTGAGGTCGGCCTTATGCAATGAGTGAAGTTCTTTGGATTGGTCCATGGACTCATTGATGAAGAGGATTTGCCCAAACCAGTCAATGGTGGGGTTGATGGCTTTCAATCAGGGAAGACCCAAGATAAGATTTTGTCATCCACAGTCCATGACATAGAAAAGAACTTTGTGGGCGAGTTCTTTGATGTGGATGAAAAGTTCGGTGGTAAAGCGAACTTGTCAGTGGGTTCTTGATTGAGGTTGGTGACATTGAGGGGGGAGGGGAGGCGGGTGGTGGGGAGCTGGTTTTTGTGAACAAAGCTCCAGTCTATGCAAGAGATATCGGTGCCACTATCGATGAGGGCACGGGTGTCGACGACTTTCAATGTGTGGGAGAAAACAATGACTTCAATGGGGATTTGCATTGTTCCAGGTGTGGTAGATACTTTTACATGTTGTATTTTAGGAGAGTCTCACATCGAAGGAGGTCTCCGATCTAAAAATCCTCTTTAGGAAAAGAGAATTTGATATGACAAACCGTGAGGTCATCATTATCATTGCAGGGTTGGAGTCTAGGGAGGTCATCATCAACCTGTTCAACTCATTTGACCGAAGTCTTGTGAGGTTCCTTTGGGTATTTGATACAAGCGTCAGCCCTGTGGCCTTTCTGCCTGCATCGAAGGCAACATCCTTCTTTGAAGCATCGCTTCTGCTCCTTGGGAGTTAGCTTGGGAGGTCATGGGGTGGAGACGGCGTCGACATCCATGGCATCAGGGTTGCGAGCCTTGGATGTGATAGAGGTGGGGGTATGGTAGGGGTGGTAGGAATGAGTAGCAGGAGTGCGGTGTTGATTGATGATGGTCTGGGTGCAGTCATTCTGGACTTGGAAGTGAACGGCCTTGGAGTACCAGTCATCAACTGTGGTAGGGATGGTGTCCATGGAGAAGATTTGACAGGAAAAGGGAGAGGGAATGGTGGTGGCAAAGTAGTTGATCAGAATGTTCTGATCAAAGATGCCTGATAAGATGACATTGTTGTGGAACTCAGCGATGAACTTTGTGAGTTCTGGGCCATAGGATCCAGCTTTTTTGAATACGAGACATTCCAAGTGAAGCCAGTTGATGGCTTGGTTCTTGAACTTGATGATAAAATCAGTGAATTTGTCAAACATCTGATTGTTGATGGCATCTTAGCAGAAGGTAGTGGCCCATATGGTGGCTGAGTCCTTCTTCATATATGAGAGGGTGTAGGTGATCTTTTTGTCATCATCATCATAGACAGCTTTGTTGACAAGAAAATAGGTTTGGATCGAGGAGAGCCAGAGTATGGCTTCGGCATAAGAGCCATCAAAGGCATTGGGGGCTCTGAGGTGGAGTTCTGTGGGTTTGGAGGTCATGGTAATCTGGGGGGAATGGAGTGGGGGCAAGAAAAACGTCAGTTGACGATGGATTAGGGTTGGAGATGGGGGGGTGGGAACTCTGGGGATGCTAAGCATTGCAGAGAGTCGATGGGCGAGTTCTAAGTCCTCAGGTTGTTGAGGGATGACGATGTCTTCGTCGGTGTCATTGAGGGATTCAGTGGAGGGTTCGTCTGATTCAGACGAGTTAATGGAGTCCCTTCTCGATGCTGGGTTGGAATAGGGTCTGGGGTTTCTGGGGCATTGGTATGAAATGATGGCTTATTTGAAGATAGCTTTTTCTCAGGGAGATCCTAGACCTTTTGTTATGCTCGACGTAGTTGAAGCATGGCCTACAAAAGGTTTGAGGGCTTACTATCACTATATGTTAAATCTAGTCCCGCAAAGGTCCGGGTACAAATCTCTGGAACGCCAGAGGTGTATGGTTCGGAAAGCGACTTCGGCTTCACCTTATGTGGTGCGCCCTTGTTCGAGTCCGCTGTCACTAATTTACAAGAGGGTCGGAAGCCGAAGGGTCAGAGGGTCAGAGGCAAGTCATCTAGACTCAGGCGAGAGAATGCCGATACGAGATCAATGGTGAAGGAGTAAAGCAGGTGATTAAATCGATATTTGAACTGAGGTCTAAGCTAAGGGTACATGGGTTTATATATGGTGGTTGGAGTTCCGAAGAAGGAAAGGCTAGGGTCGTGCGGAGAATACAAGGAACTGCTACTGTGCCAGCAAGTTGCACAGCTGGGGCTGTGCTTCCTTGTCCGAGCACAACAGTATAGAATGAAGGCTAACTAAATAGTGAACAAGGAAGTATAAGAAGGTAACGTAAGTATAACACACAGGGAAAGAGTATAGGATTGGATACGGAGGAACAGACGAGAGACCGGGATGACTTAGCAATGGAATGCTTCAACTCTGGAGTTAGATCACCATAGGTGGCCATACAGCCTTGGAGATGGCCGGAGAGAACTTGGTCGAAATCTGGGATATGACACTATACAGCTGACAGAAGTCGAGGAAGTTCAGCAAGGGGCGTCCTTGGTGGAGATTCTGAGGACTGTCGAGGAGATGGAGTTGAAGGGTTCTTGGGGACTGTTGAGGAGACAGGATCGAAGGGTTCTTGAGAACTGTCAAGGAGACAGAATCGAAAAGTTCTTGGGAATCATCAAGGAGATAGAATCAAAGGGTTCTTGGAAACCATCAAGGAGACAGAATCGAAGGATTCTGACAAGGGTATTCTTTGGCAGAGGTTCTGGGGACATCGCAGGGCTAGCAGTGGGTCAAAGGGATTCTAAAGAGCATCCACTCAATAGTAGGACGAGTACTGAGGAACTGAGGACAATCCAAGGTACAAGGTAGATTGTAGGAGGTCTAGGATGAGGATCTACAGCGATGTACCAAGGGTTTATATACACAAGTCCAAGGGTTAAGGGTAGATCAGGGAAGAAGGTGAGTCAGCAGAATAGAAAGTGATGGAATCACAAAGAAGGCTGAGTTACTATGGAATGATGCGATGGCATCAGAAAAGTATCTGTAATACAACTACGGATGAGTCATGCTAAATATGTAAGTGGTAATCTGTGAAAAGGTCATGGAAAAGAAAAGAGTCCGAATGGGGCTCGAACAGCAGGGTTAAAGCCCCTTTGGTGTACAATGGTAAGTAAGGGTCAAGGAAAAAAGGGTAAGGGGCCAATGAATCATAACAGGTAGTGGATTGAGGAAGCTGAGTTCCCTACCTTATATATCCAATTCAAACCCTGATCCCACCTCACTTAGCCCTCTACCACTCCACTTTGACCATCCCAGTCAATTCACATTGTCACAACTCTGCAGATGATTCTCATGGCCTTTAGGGGTTCAGACCTAAGAGGGGGATACTGTCACATCCCAGATTTCAACCAAGTTTCCTCTGGTCATCTCTGAGGTCATATGACCACCTCCAGTTACATATCTTACTCCAGAGTTAGAATATTCCATCACTAAGTCTTCCCCATTTCCTCATCCCTTCCTCCATATCCAATTCTATGTTCACTTCCGCATGATAGACAACCAGAATTCATCACAGTTCTTGTTCTCTCAGTACTGTATATCCTCCTTGCATTGTCAATTATGATGGTTAGCATCATTGCATTCAAGTTCATTGCATTAATCAACTTTGCTTCTGCACATGTGCCAAAGGATCATGACAAGTTCATCATTTGTCAAGAGCCTTGTTACATGGAAGCCAAGGTTTCTCTATGCTATACATTGACTCACTTGCCTAGCTTCAGCATGATGACAAATGCAAACTGATCATTGTCATCTGTGATAGTAACATTGTTGGTTCAGGTAATGACAGGCCTACTCCTCATATCATACTTGATATCCTGGGTATGGATCCTAACTATGATCCTGAATCACTGAGCTTTGTCTTGTTGAGTGAGGGTGCTCAGCAACACAATATAGGCAAGATGTACTCTGAGTTGTATGAGTGCTCTGATCATGTCATGCATGCCCTATTTGGTAGTTGTCAAGGTTGGAAAGCTGACAGAAAGATTATGTCTGGGCAATCAAGGATGTTACATGTGCGCAACGTTCAGCCTCAATCCAGTGTCTCCTTTAAGAGATGAGACAAAGTTCTATAGAGGTCCAATAATGGTTGCTCTGCTAAGGCTCGATAAACTCAGACAGGAAAGACTAAACACTGCATATAATTGCGCAGATTTAGCTAGGGAGTACAAAGGAAGTAGCAACTAGTTATA
Organism: Austroboletus eburneus; assembly: GCA_038090175.1. NCBI lineage: Eukaryota > Fungi > Basidiomycota > Agaricomycetes > Boletales > Boletaceae > Austroboletus > Austroboletus eburneus. The sequence continues at coordinate 3,354 of JBBPMF010000660.1, read as the reverse complement.
CATCCCCAAGTAGCCAATAGGAAGGGAGTGGAACTCCGTAAACTAAAGGGAACAAGACAATGAAACAATGGTAAGACAATACAGATGGCCCATGCAACACAAGGGTGAGATTGGGGAACAAGATCTTGAAAGAGTGAGATCAGGGGAGAGGGGTCCATAATGAAAAGTAAAAGACTAGAAAGGGAAGTCCTCATCAGAGATAACCGGAATTATTATGGAATCATCCAGCATATAATCAGAGGGGAACATTGTTCATAGTGGGCTCTTGGAGAGGTATTTTTATAAGTTCACTGGACCTGTAACAAAGGAAAACAAGATTCACAAATGGTTATCATGCATTTCTTGAACAAGGTGAGTTTTTTTGTTGGAGTATATGCTGCAATGTCTCACATGCAGTGGCCAGATAGATTCACTTTAACTCACTGATGATCCCTTGGAGCTTGAGATGTATTACTAGGTCAACAATGTATGTAATTGGTGTCAATTTTACATTTATGAGTATTTGTTCACTGTTAATGCTGACACCAGTCTCCCTGAATTGGTTGATATCTGTGTATGTTGCTATGGTAATTGCCATTCATTTCCACTGATTACTTCTTCAGAGTATGGTTTTCAATAAGAAAGTGCTCAGTGTTTGTGGTGAGACTGAGCTTGTGAATACTAAGCAGTCTGTCATTGCAATGATGCAGGTCTATGAATACTTCCTCTCATACCACATGGCAAAGATGTTTGAGTTGCTCTTTGCTTCCATCACTTGTTTGCCTGTTTGTTTCATGCTTATCTGACTACATACATTCAATATACATGTATAAACCATCACTAATCTCTGACCAAATGATAGTTTAGAGATAGTGGTTGAATTTAATGCATAAAATTGACTCAAATGTGATGCAACTTGAGTAACTGGAAAAAGAATGATACTGCATGTACCAGTGGTTTTGTTGATGGGTCACAAAAGTGTAACCCGTGCCACTTTCAGGTCAGTTGACAACTAGTTGCTATCTAGCAATAGTGATGGACACCTACTCTCAAGACTTTCCCAATTTTCCAATCAGGGACCATTGGAGTAACAATGTTATCCATGCTCATGAGCTGCTGAAAACTGCCTACCAATAGGCTTCACAACTACTACTACAAGAAAATAGCGACACAATCTGTCTTCGAATTCATTTCGATCAAATTAGTCACAACATGATCCCACTATTGGAGACATTGCAACACAAGGTATGTAGAAGACCTAAACTGGATTGAAACATGTGCACACCAGCTTGGTCGGCTCTTACATGACCTAGAGCAGATTGCTCTGACTATAGAGGAGCAGTGAGTACTGTAAAATTGCTGTCTTCATTTTTTCTGAAGCATGAGACTAAAGTCATATCTGAAGTGAAGAAACTGTGGCTAACACCATATAAATAAATCCTGTACAACTTTCCTCATCAGGCCATTATGGCTATCCATACTTTGAAATTGACTGACAATGATTAGCTGATGTAGTGTCTTCTAGCTGTAACATCCTGCTGAAAACCCTTGCACAAATGCTTGGAATACATCAGCATACACTTCATCATTACCTCTAAATCAATGGGATCTCTAAATGCTTTTCTGACAGAACAGATGAAGAGCTTGACAAGCTTATTTGCCACTATAAGCAAGAACAACCTAATACCAGTCTTTGTTTCATCATGGCTTTCCATGCAAAGAATTGACCCACTATGCTGAAATTTTTCCCATTGAACAACTATATAGTGTTAGACATATGCTAATCCTAATCCTTCTCCACTCCTTTGATCCTCCACTTCTTCACTCTTACACTACTCCGCTTCTCCACTTTCTTGTTTCCCTGCTCCTCCACTTCTCCACTTTTTGTACATTCTAGTTACATTACTCTTTGTTCTACTTGTGTCTTAGTCTTGCCTCTTAGATTTCCTGATCCTATGCTTGCACAGCTCCACTTATGTTCTCCTTCCATCTCTATTTCTCCAGCTCTGCTTACTATCCATCATTGCCTTTGTACACTGCCTCTGATCTCCATATATATACTCCTGTGATGTTGTCTGTACTTTAGCTAGTTATTGACTTAGACAACCTAGACAACTCAGACTGTTAACAGCTGGATTGACACAGCTGGAGTTCACTGTCAGAAACTAATGTATTTGTGTACATTGGCTAAGTAACATACCTGAAGCTCACTGTCAGAAACTGAAGGACATAGACAATGAACTCCAGGATACATCAAAAGCACCACACTAATACTACACAACACTACCACGCCACTAGGCGTGACTCACTAGTGTAGAGCGTGACTCACTAAAGTAGAGCATGACTCACTAATGTAAGTATAAGAGCAAAATCATATAGATATCGTTAACAGTTTGAGACATCCACAGACCGCAAATGAAGGTCGTGAATTGCAGCTAGTGCCAGAATGACTCTAAGAGAGGGTATATGTGTTAACAGCTGGATTGAAACAGCTGGAGCTCATTGTCAGAAACTTATGTATTTGAGTAGAATAGCTAGCTAATATACCTGGAGCTCACTATCAGAAACTAAAGGACATAGACAGTAAACTCCGGGCTACATCTGAAGTGCCACACTAATACTACACAACACTACCATGCCACTGGGCGTGACTCACTAGTGTAAAGCGTGACTCACTAGTGTAAAGCGTGACTCACTAATGTAAAGCGTGACTCACTAATGTATGCAGGAGAGCGAAATCATAAGGTTAACATTAACAGGTTATGAGCCCTGCACTTTAGCAGCATGCTATTTTTGCTGTCTACTACATCTGATCAGACTTACCAACTCGAACCACCTCTACTTGTTTCCTCTTCACTTTAAGCCAACTTAGTTATCTCTGGTCTACATTGCATCAGTATGGCCTCATCCCATTACCAATCCAATTACACCATCCCCCAGCATCGTCCTGATATCCCTACCATTGCTCTTGCATCCCATGACATCCTAGAACATGCTGGGAATACCTCTCTTTGATCCAGTGATCCCTCGAACCCTTTCTTCCCACTCCAGCTCGATGCAGACCATGACTGGAATGCCAACACTGCAGCTACATCCCACATCACCCCACATCGCCACTGGTTGTGCAATTATGCGCCCAAATGCGTCCCAATCAAGCTTGCCAACAACACTGTGGTCTACTCTGCTGGTGTTGGATCAGTTGTCTTCCACCCAGTCATTGATGGAAAACCTGTTAACAGCTGGATTGACACAGCTGGAGCTCACTGTCAGAAACTAGTATATTCATGTAGAATAGCTAAGTAACATACCTGGAGCTCACTGTCAGAAACTGAGGAACATAGACAGTGAGCTCCGGGCTACATCTGAAGCACCACA
>JBBPMF010000659.1:0-19772 GCA_038090175.1 Austroboletus eburneus | reverse complement strand
CTTTTAGATGAGGTTCTTAAGTTTGACCCAGATAGTGCCGATGCATTAGTCGCCCGAGGCTACGTTCTCCAGCATGCCAAAAGATGGGAGGAGGCTGAAAAACTATTCACTACAGCCGAATCCCTTTTTCAACCGGAAACCCAGAAAAAAATCCGTGCAAAAGAAGAAGGTGGATGGTGCCTCAGCAAAACTCGAACCGCAAAGGGGTGCCAGGTGTTGAAAGACGTTTTGGACTACCTACAAGAAGACGAAAACAATCTGGACCGAGCCCGTTGTTTATGGCGCATTGGCCAATGCTACTGGGAAATGGGAGGTGAGTTCGCATTGACTATCTACTAGTTTGCTGTTTCTTATCGAAGGTGTAGACGATTTCCGCGAAGAGGCATTCTCCCACTTCATTGATTCTCTGAAGTGCGACCGGACATATGCACCTGCGTATACCTCGCTTGGTAGATATTACTCCGAATTTGCGGATCCACCTGATCCCACGCGTGCTTCCAAGTGCTTCCAGAAAGCGTTTGAGCTCGACCCACGAGAAGCAGACGCAGCCCAAAGACTCGCAGAGGGATTTGCCGACGAGCGGGAATGGGATCTTGTAGAAGTTGTCGCTCGTAGAACTATTGAAGGCGAAGGTGGACTGGATGCTGGCATTCAAACAGGCGACAAAGCAAGTGTGGGCAGATACCTCCCTAAAAACGCCTGGGCTTGGAAAGCAGTTGGGGTTGTTGAATTGGTGAGCTAGGCGTATACTGGCGACATCATTGGTGTTTTCTTAAATGAAGTAGATGCACAGAAACTATCCGCAATCGATCGAAGCCTTCCAAGTTGCCTTGCGCGCAGAACCACATGACAAAGTCCTGTGGCTACGTCTTGGGGAAGCCTATAGCAGGGCTGGTCGCTATGCTGCCGCGTTGAAGGCTCTTGCTAAGGCTCATGAACTTGATCCAGACAATTGGATTTGCACGCATCTGGTCGGCGAGGTGCAATATCAAACTGGCCGACTCGTGGAGGCCATCCATTCTTTCAACTTGGTTCTAGATTCACGACCGAAGGATACTGGAGTGCTGTTGTCCCTTGCACAAACACAGTTAGATCTTGCCCACCAGGAACGCGTCACCGGTTTTCGCACGAGGTCTGAACAGTCCTTCGTTGCAGCCATCAAAACATGCTTCGATATATCTCGAGGGCACACTGGCCACGGAGGCGTGATGTGGAAGATAGTTGCGGATGCTTTATTCGGTTTATCAAGGGCAAGTATGTTCGTGGACAAAACGAGCGTGGAAGATATCGTCAATCACACAAATTCCTTACTGCAAGGCTTCGCAAGTAACCGCATATCGCCGGTTTTGTCTTCACAATCTGCAAGAAAAACAGCCTCATCAACTCGTTGCGATGTACTCGAAGCTGCCATTGCCGCTTATGACTACAGGATCACCATTGGCTCAACAGAAGATATTACGATGGGCAGTATATTTTATGATCTAGCCGTCGCACTTCAGGCTTGGTGTGCTGAGGAGCCGAATAGTACTTCCGAACCTGTGCCAAAATCCGCGATATCACTTTTGAAACAGGCATTACAAAAGGAACCAGGAAATCGCATGTATTTGATTGCATTCGCGGACAATCATTTTCTCGGAAACCCCAAAGTTGCACAACACGCATATATCAAGGCCCTGGGGCAAGACCCGAAGGTTCGTTCTGATGCGCCATGCGGTTGAGTCCTAAAAATAACTTTTGCATTAGGATGTGGTTGCTTGGACAAAATTGGGTCTTTTGTACCTTTACCACGATGATTTAGAATTGGCGAACGAGGCGTTGCTGAGAGTACAGGTGTTGGACCCGGAACATACCCTTGCTTGGGTCGGCCAAGCGATGGTAGCCGCGGCAAATGGACATGATGTTGAGGCTCGCGGATTACTTCAACATGCAGTTGGCCTCAGCGCTGATGTGGTAAGTGGAAAGGTCGTGCTTCTTCATGCTCGGAATTGACTTTACTAGCCGCTGGCTGATTTGGAATTCGCATCAAGAATGCTTTCCGCGGTGTCGGCGAATTCGTGCCCTCATGAGAAAGTCAAAGAAGAACTTCTCCCCGCCTTCTTCATTCTAAATCGTTATATCCAACGGTGTCCGCAAGATCCGTGTGGTTCTCACATTTTCGGTCTCCTGTGTGAACGCTTGGGTCAGCTTGAAGAAGGCGCTCGATGGATCTCCCGTGCAATTACACTCTTGGAAGCCGCTTATGAAGAATCCGAAGATCCGCTTGTAGAGAGACAATTCACAATTGCCCACGCGAACCTCGCTCGGATAAACATCGGTTTGGATAATCATACGAGCGCCCTAGAATCATTCGATACAGTTCTTGGACTCCTTCCCGAAGAGGGTCCTCGTACAGATCCAGAGTCGAAGATTCTCAGAGTGCAAGCCTTGTTCGGGACAGGGCTGGCGCAATTCAGACTCGGAGATCTGCAATCTGCGATGACGGCTTTCCAGAGTGCACTGGACAGTTCTGGTGAGGATTCCCTTCTTCGCGCTCACGTTACTGTGTTGCTTGCACAATGCATGTGGGCCATCGGGGCGGAGGAGTTCAAAGAATCTGCCAAGGCACTATTGTTGGACACGTAAGATCGTGACAGCTTCAGTCCCGTCCGTAACTCACAGTAGTCCCAGTATTACAGCAGACCCCCAAAACTTAATGGCAATCAACACCTTGGCAGGAATGGGCATCCTTACGGAGGACGAAAGTCTTGTGGATGCTGCCTTGTCCGAAATACAATCTCTCTCCATCGAGCATCGGAAAGAGCTGGACCCAAGGAGGGACGTTACATATCTTCTAGTGCAGTATTATCTTAGTCAGGTGAAGCTGTCCGTTCACGGAGATTTGTCGGCTACTGATCAAGATTCATGCATTCATGATCCATAGGACGATGTTGAACAAGCTATCAAAATCGCCCAGAAAGGATTCCACGCTGAACCATCAAACGTGCAACTGCGGCGTGAATTAGCCTCGTTGCTCTTACAACGAGGCGATCTTCGGACGACACGAGCTATCCTGGACATTCATTCCTCGGAAGAAAGTATCACGGAAATGACAGAGACCCTACCATTGGCTGCAATCGCCGCAAAGGGTGAAGAAGCTCTCAGATGTGCGCAAAAAGCAATACTGTTGGACCCAGGACAGCAGCGAAACTGGCAGACGTTGGCGTATGTAAGGGCAAGGGAGATGTTATGAATACACGCATGGTAATGGTGATGTAGTAGTATCAGTACCCAAGTTGAATACAACGTTGTAATCAACGAGTACCAGATACTATGCGCACAACAGCACCCACCAGGACTGATGTTCGAACGTTGAACCATCGATTTTGATGTCAAATCTCTCGCATCAGCTATCGCCTCGCTTGGTTGGCGGCCTCTGAGGAAGGCATAAGATACACCGAGTGATCGAAATGTGTGTTCACCCACCTCTCCGTGTAGCATCTTCGAGCAATTGCGTATCGACGTGTTCTGCAGGTAACTGCACGTATCGAACGACCGACCCGCGGATGAAGCAATTCTTCACTGCCATCTGAGCGGAGGCACGAGCAATGTAAAACCCCCAGAGAAATTGTACTCTGCGTGCTTACCATGTGAGGATGTCTCGTCTCATCAAGGACCTTGATCGAATCTAGGCGAATATTGAGGAATCTGAGCGGCTTCCAGTCAAAGTGAGGACGAGATGCGGAAGCCGTGGACGTACTGGTCAACAGATTTGAGCACGCCCGATATCGAGAGGTCGTTCTTGAGTTCGACAGTGACACGTTGGTCGGTGAGGGTCTTGAAAACTGAAAAGATGAGCTATCAGGGGATGAAAAACGTTATCCAGTGAGATTGACTGATTGACTGACCATCGCGTAGTGATTGTGAAGGTTGCCACCAAGACAGTAATTTACATTTAGTAATCGACACAGTTTTTCCAGATAACGGGACTTAGTGCGAGGAATTTACGCGTGGCGGTGCGGGTAAATGGCCCGATAAGGCAGGCGTGTCACGTTACGTGTCACGCGCCCATTGTTCCTCGGATCGGCAGCCCCCCCCCCCGACCTATGTAGAACTAGCTCTGTCGATTGCTACACAATAAAATCACATGTCCAAAAAAAGATGCTTAGCTTTATAGTACACTTCAACTGATCGAATAATACGCATTCTATGATTCCAACAAAACACGTGACGTAACATCACGCGATTTTTCAAATTTGTCCTTTCAAGCTCGACAAATACCTTGAAAATGTCACTCTGGGTAGACAGGGCAAGTTAAATTTGGTGAAGTAGAAAGGCCTACTTACTCTCATTGTAGTTCAGGCCGAAAACGCTGGACGATCTCCATTACCACCATGGCTTATCAGCTCGGCTGAAGTCCATTGCCGCGTCTGGAGACTTTCCTCATGTTCTTTTCTATGGGCCTTCTGGTGCTGGGAAGAAGACACGAATAAGCTGTACTCTGCGACAACTATTTGGAAGTGGCGTTGAGAAGGTAGGTCGCGTGCGCTGGCTCACTACAATACCAAACTAAGTACCCCTGCAGTTGAAAATCGACCAAAGGGTATTCGTGTCACCATCGAGACGTAAGATCGAGATCAACCTCGTTCAGAGCAATTATCACATCGAGATAACTCCAAGGTGCGTCTGCCATCAGAGCAGCGTAACTGAGCGACTAAAGGTTTGCTTCAAGTGAGGCAGGGAATTACGACAGAGTTATCATCCAAGAACTATTGAAGGAGATTGCTCAGACTCAGCAAGTCGACTTGAACGCAAAACAGCGATTCAAAGGTCAGACCTATAAGCATCCCACTGTCCAGTACTCAAAAAAATTTCGCAGTTGTCATTATAAACGAAGCTGATACGCTATCCCGTGATGCACAAGCTGCATTGCGTCGCACAATGGAAAAGTACATGTCAAATCTGCGCATCATACTATGCGCCAATAGCACGAGTAGACTCATTGCGCCTATAAAGAGTCGATGCCTCCTCATCAGAGTGGCCGCACCAAACACAGAAGAGGTGAATACCTTTGGATACTTTGTTAAATAACTATAACTTACATCCGTACAGATGCAAACTGTATTAGAGCATGTCGCCAAAAAGCTCAAGTTTGACCTCCCACCAGAGGCATCGTCTCAAATTGCAGAGGATGCTGCAGGAAATATGAGAAAAGCTTTACTTGTCTTTGAGGCTCTGAAGATGCAATCGTAATTTAATCATTCCTAACACATCCTATGTTCACTGACCGAATAATTGCATAGACCTGATCTTTCAGGAACACTCAGCATTGCTAAACCGGATTGGGAGACATATTGTCATAAAGTCGCTGACCTGATTGTGCAAGAGCAATCGCCCGAAAGAGTGATGCAAGTCCGGGCAAAGTTTTACGAGCTCCTCAGCCACTGCATACCACCTACCATCATTCTCAAGGTAAGGGGCCCTGACGATTGGTAACATGTCTAATTTTTGGGGAAAGACTGTGGCAGACCGGGTCGTAGAGCGGGTAGATGGAGCCCTGAAGGCTGATTTGATGCATTGGACAGCTTTCTATGTGCGCACTCCTTCGTTTCATGATGGTAAGAATTTCGACAACTAACACGTATTTTCAGGAATTGCGGATGCGAATGGGCAGTAAGAAGATTTACCACCTGGAGGCATGGGTGGTAAAAGTAATGTGTTTGTATAAGGTTTGTTACTCTTCTCCGACTGATCTGGTGGTAACTGATAGACACACACTTCCAGCACTTTACATTCAACTTTGATATGTCGGAGTTCGACTGAACAAGCTTTGAATCAGAGAAGAAATACTGTAGTGCCCGTAGATGACACATTGATCGTGACTAAGTATGACTACCACTTGAAAGGACTAAGAGCCATCGGGCAAAACGGGGGATGATCGACGGATGCAATCGATAACGGGCGCATATCTTCGGCACTGCGAACTCGATCGCGAACTTGACTTTAATAGAACATTCTACTATTAGTTTACAAACTAAGAGGCATACAACACACTATCGACAAGACGCAAGTGGCACAGCCTGAGGACACGGATGTAAGAGAGAGGGGGCGTCTGTGTGCGAAGCATCCTGATCAAGGTGGTGGGTGCAGTCACCAGTGCCATCGCGTCGCCTTCACCTTCATCATTGTGTTACAGCGCTGGGCATTGCATAACGCGTTGTCGTTATTGTTGGGATGGTAGGTGCGTCGTTCCATAGCCGCCGCTGTCGAAGTGAGTAGACAGATACTTAAGGAAGTAACTACCTTTTTTTTATCATCGTTTATCGTCCTCGGGAGAATGGCCCCATAGTAGAAGTTACATGCGTTGGTACGTAAAGAGACCGTGTGTATCGTGTGGTTTACATTTCCTATGCTGTCTTATCCCATGTCGTCAGCGTGATCCGGGCGCGCCATCATTTTTCCCAATTCATTGTCGCTGTCATTGCGGTGGTGGGCATACCGCTCTGTTTCCGTTGCCCTTGGGGTGGTGAGGTGAGCGGCAGATGCTGAACGATCACTAATGACAGCGTGGTGATAACGAGCCGTCATCATCATGTTGGACGCGCTGTTGTATGCCCGGACTCTTGGTGTCGTTGTTATTGAGGCGGAGGGTGCACTATCGCGTCGCTGCAATCCCCTTATCATCTGCTTGGTGAACACTGTCAATCCTCCTCCTCGTTATCGTGGTGCAATGCACTCGCCGACGGCCGTTGCGTGCCCACGCTTTCAGCGTCGTGGGGGATTGAGGCCGGTGAGACTCCAGTGCCAACAGACCGGGAGTTAAGAGAGAAGGACCGACTAACAAGGCAGAGAACGTGGCAAATTAAGCGCTACCCGTAGGCAAACTCCTTACGCGTCAGCCTTGGCTGGGTTTGGCAAGTACTAAGCGCCTAGTGTGGGTTTACAGAAGACATACACGATCGCCAGGGCCGCGGACGCCTGGACCGGATATGAGCATAGAACTTATTAGAAGTTATATAATTTCGGTATTCCATGACTCCAAAGATGAATAGATTCGACCGTCGAGGTTCGTGAGGGCTCCGTCGGAGGCTCCGGACTCGTCCACAAGATAAGTTCATGAGAACCTGATCTAGAAGCCAGCAAAGAGAGACCGGCTTTACTAGATTATATTAGTGAGGCACTTACATACAGTAATAGACTATAGCTGTTATGATACTCACTCAGTGGTAAGATAGTTATTGTTCAAGGCTCAACACTATCATGTCATAATCCTCCAATGGCAGTACGCACTTCCAGAGGTGCCGGTGAGCAACTAGCCATCAACACTGCAAATATTTAGATCTCATGCTCAAGCAGAAGATGGATTACAATGATGTTTGGCTATCAGTACTATCCGGTTTCCCATGCGGTGACGATGGCCACATGTAGAGCTAGTATGCACTCGTCGACTCAATGAAAGCTTACTATGCTAAAATTGCTTGAGCGTATCTGGCCATATTGCATCCCAAAGCAATCAATGTACAAATTTCGAGTACAAATAACTTATCAAAGCAAGGATTCCCAAAGACAGAAAATTTCATAAGTGATATCATGCTGTCGCTGCAACGGAAGCCGTGCAGGTGATTCCGATGGTACCAAGTGGCGATCAATTTCTTTGACATGTGAATTTGTAAACCACCACGTGCACTGCTCAGGTTGAACGTTAAACAATGTTCTGAAACATCTTGATGAATTCCCACTGGGTGCGTACTCTATACCAGTCGATCTAGAAAAGTCAACTAACAAGCATGTAGCGCCAGCCTATTGACATAGAGCATGCACATTAGTCACTGGTGCATACAGCTAGCCGGGAACTTTGAGGAGGGACTCCAAGTGGAAAAGATCAACTTGCCTCTACAGCAACAAGATGTCGTCTGGCTCATTTGTCAAGAGCGAAGCGATCGGATGGCCAGAGGACAGCTGATGTGGCCTTTTTTAAATTACGCCTGCTCACTTCGGTGAGATGAAAGCCTATCACATTCTAAGACAGGTCTGATGACCTACCGCCAAAAGAAGGAGAAGATGTTCGTAAACCTTGCCATAAGCACTAGCTGGCAGTGTCTCATGGACCGAGGTACTACCATGCGGAATAACAGCTGAAGTAATTTCTTGCTGCAATTCAGTTTTATTCTGGCGCGAGTTTCGGCGGGTCGGTGGGATCTAGAAGGGTGTCAAGGAAGTTCCGTTATGTGCTGATGCTCAGGATTGACAAGATCACTCGTTTTGATCGTGCGATCGCGATGTGACCGCATGGTACCCCCACATGTGCACCACCAGGACTAACTAATGGGTCTTCCTTACTTGGTTTGCCGCATTAGATTCTCGGTCGTTCTTATGGATCGCCTACTATTTCAATCCCTTCTTCCCCAGACTTTTCCTTTTGACCCTCTTTCTCTCCAGCCCAACTAGTCTCGCATGGTCGAAGTCGCTCCAACTGTCCCACCCGGTAGCCCTGGCACCTCCCACTCCATCGAATCCCGTTCGGACGCGTCTCTCGCTGGTCTGCTTTACCATGCTTATTCCTTTAACCCGCTCACGCTCTCTCTAGAGAATGCTGTCACGCCGGCAGGGGCCATCGACTACGATGCCAACCCATTTTCTGATCCAGTCAACGACGTCATCACCACCACGACAACTGCCGCTTTTCCTGCAGCATCCGTTGCTACGACAGCAGCGGTCGAGTCAGAGAAGTCCAAACCTACTGCACCCAAATCACCGCTTTACAAGCGTCGCTGGTTTATCATCACCGTCTTGGGGGTCTGCCTCGGCATTGCCTTGCTATTCATCATACTGTTCCCGGTCGTCAAAGCCATCATTCAGGATGTGGTCAGCAAGTCTACTATCAACATCTCAGCGGCTGCAATAATCAACCCTACCAATACTTCGTAAGGAACGTTTCTTCCTTACTACACGCATCGTTATGTCTTTGCATTACAGTTTCCAATTGTTGATGCAAGGGACTGTATGTAAATACGTTTGAGTTGCAGCTCATGTCTCACCATGACATATTCCTAGGTCGCTCATACCGGCATATTTTCTGCCGTGATCTCCTTTCCGGCCCCTGTAAACGTCAGTTGGATGGATGGTTCTACAAAGGTTCCCATTGGATATATGCAATTGTCCACCCTGTATGCCCACAACAAACGTGCCACGTTAAACGATACAACAACATTTTGTATCACGGACCAATCCGCTTTTGGTCGTTTCACATCTGCTATGATTACTTCTCAAAAATTTACCTGGCAACTCGAGAGTAACGATCTCTCTGTCCAAGCAGAAAAATTCCCAATTGCTCATGGTATATCGTTTAACAAGATGGTCGCAATGAACGGCGAGTTATACTCGTGTACATACATATTGTCTCTCATCGCCTCCTTGCAGGTATCGATAACTTTGCGGGAAATGTCAAGCTAGTGGACCTACAGCTGCCCAGCGACAATCCGGCAGGTGGTATTGACTTCGTGACAGTCACTCAACTCAACAATCCAAGGTTAGTAGTTGGGTTTTCATCTACCCTAACAACGACTAAAGCCTATCTACAGTCCGTTCGCGCTCGATCTCGGAACAGTGACTTTCGATCTTTCCTACGAAGGTGTTTATCTAGGTAGTGGTACCGGACCCAACACCTATTTGGTAGTCTCGTTTCTACCCATGAGCACGAGCGGACGCTTAAACCAATCATTAGTCTCCAGGAAGTAACAACATCACACTCAGTGGTGTTCTCATTCCCCAAACTACAGTTCCTAACCTTGCTGCGGTTTCACAATTGTTTACCAATTTCCTCAACCATCAGAGTTCACCCGTTCTTGCAATCGGAAAGTCTGCTGTTCAGTCAGACGGGGCAACGATTTCTTGGCTTAGTCAGGGTATCGAAAGCCTCACGTTGACCGTTCCATTTCAGTCTCTGACACCAATCAATCCAATTCGTTCTATTGATATTGGAAACCTAGCGCTTACCTTTACACCGGAGTCTGCGTGGAATCCACGAACCGACAGTAACTCTGTTTATGCTTCTATGGGTAAAGGACAGTGACTATAGTGTGGCGTTTAGAGCTAACGAATGAGTTGGGACATAGAGCTTCCTTTCGGGTTCAGCGTATCGATTTCTGCAATCCAGAACCAGTTCAACATCGTGATGAATGACACAGATGTTGCTGGACTTTCCACAGTACGTCGATATTTATGGTTGTGAGCATCTTTCTAATCTGTTCACATAGCCTCTCGGCGCTTCTACTTCAGCTATTAGCGTTTTGGGGCCATCAAATACTCAGGGCCAGATTAATATTACCATTTCGGACGGATTTCTAAATACAACGGACAAAGAGCATGGAATATTCTCTGCATTCAGTAAGCTTGAACTTGCTGTGCCAACTGTTTACTTCTAATATCCTTTATTTCAAGATATGGAGCTCACGGACTCGCAAATCACCAAATTTTTAATGGTAGGCAACTCGACCGCCGTAGCAAACACGAGCATAGGTCAAATAACGCTTGATCCCATCCAAGTCAATGTGACTACAAGCTTAAACGGTCTGCGAGGCCTAAGGGGATTCACTACTATTGAATCTGTAGATGTAGTGGGTGGTACTCAGAAAGCTCTGAACCTTGGCATCGTTGGTTGGTAATGTCCGCTTTTTCCATGGATATTGCTTATTTTTTATATCGTAGTATCCATCATTAACCCATCCAACCTTCAGTTAGCTACTGGTGATCTGAGTAAGCTCTCCTAGAGACTATCGAAAGGTTCGCGAGCTGAACAAGAATCATTAGTTCTTCAATTACAGAGAGGCAGTGCAATTCTGGGTACTGCTACGATGCCTAATTTAACGCTGTATATGGGTAATAATTCATTGACATCGACGTCGGATTTTGAGGTAGGATAGTTTTGATGGTATCTGAGGCGTGTACTAATTGTGTTCTTTAGCCGAATAACAGCCCTCAAGGAATGCAAACGCTCAATGATTTCGTTGGTGGCACTGGTCAGTGATTATATTGATGTTTTGATAGTTTGGAGCTTATCGGTGTCATACTAGACGTGGACCTTATGATTACTGGGTTCAGTGGCAGCACCAATGTAGATTCTTTGTTACAAGCTTTTGAAAGCCTGAATATTGCGGCAACTCTGCCTGGCTTGAAGTCGAAGTTGCTCTCTGGAGGGTCATTAAATGGTAGGTCCTAATGAATCCGCTTTTCTGATCATTAACTGTTTATCAGTCCTTCCGACCTTCGTCGAAAATAATATTAGCCAAGTTACGGTGGATCTCGTCAATCCGTTCACAGCAGGCTTCGAAATCACCCACGTCGCGTCCTCTGTTACATCTCATGGACTCAACCTTGGTACCATCCAGACGAATACCAACATTTCGGCGCCTGGAAAGTCGACGACGACGTCTCCTCCTCTAAGCTTCGACATGTACTTTAACCCTCCAACGTTATTTACTCTTACCCGCGTTCTCGCGGTGGAGGCTGGTCTTGACCCGGCACCCTTGGATGGCATTGTGGCATTGGGGGATTACTCTTATGTCACAGCGACGAGCGCAGATTCGACTTCAGTAGATCGTAGGAGCAATTTATACACGTGAGAACATTCAGTAGCACATGGTCTCGACTTCTGTTGAACGGGTTCTTCTAGTGGTTTCAACTTGACCTCTTTTGTAGATACAGCTTTTAAGCAGCTGCGTTCTGATATCGAGCTGTCTGCAGAACTCACGATCGGTATGTCCCTGCTCGTTTCACTTCTGAGCTCTTCCTGATCGTCGTCTTCAGGAGAATATGCAACTACTCTGAACTACACTCAACTCGGCGTCCCAATCGCGACCGACAATAGTTTAAATCTGATGTTACCGGTCCTGGCGCAACCCATCGTACAGAAAGTTGTATCGGGATCTGTGCTCGGGTTTGTATCGTACCTACTATGATTTTTTTTACCTGACTCAAAAATCAACAGCATAGACACCGTCATTATAACAAACCCCGAGGAAAATTCATTCGGTAACCAAGTTTAAGCCTGCATCCAAACTCATTTAGCTAAACCATTGTATAGGGAGTCAACTAAACGGAAGCATCACCAATGCAGGACCTTGTACGACCATCGCCTCGCTCATAGATATATGTACTAACATTTACTTAGTTGATGCTACTATTTCATTTGGCAACGGTTTATTTGTTTCTTGGAATGGCCAGACTCTAGGCACGATGTATATGGACGACGTCGACATCGTCGGCGACATCGGAGCCACACTCAGTGTTCAGACTAAGTTCGCGGTTGCCGACGTCGACGTTCTTGCGAACTTCACTAAGGTGTTACTCAACGAGGAGTCCTTTCAATGGGAAATCTTCGCAAATAACCTCACTGGTAGGCGTTAATCTAGTCATAAAGTAAAGGAGTGAGCGCTTATTCATTCGACAGTTAGTGCACTCGGTATGTGCATCCGGCTTGTTGAAAATGAATCTTCTTACGCTAGTGCTGCAGGCATTCAAGTTACGGGGATTTCGCTGCCATCCAAGGTAGTCACTCTGAAAGGGTTCAATGGATTGCGAAATGGTGTTGCAATTAACTCGTTTGACTTGCCTGCCAACGACCCCTCGGGTGGAATCCAGCTGACAATTCAATCCACACTGACGAACGTTCGTGAATACCTTCCATCAATAACATTCTGTGACTAACGTCAGATGCTTTAGCCCTCGCAAGTCGGCATTGAGTTGAGTTATATTTCCTTTGACACCTATGCGAGCGGAGTCAAAATTGCTCCCGTATCGTCGTTGTCTTCCGTTATGCTCGCTCCTCAGTCCACTTCGTTGCTGCCTCTCGCTGGCCGGCTTATCCCGCAGTCTACTTCTGAGGGCTTGACTGCAGTGTCAACAATCTTCAATAACTTCATCCATGGAAAGGACAGCCAAGTTACAGTGCAGGGATCAGGAGCAGGTCCAACGGACGTGAGTGCGAATTTATGTGATTCTCTGCATCCTTCTCAAGTCCACTGTAAAGGTTACATGGCTCAACGAAGGGATACAAACCCTCCAAGTTGAGACATCATTACCTAACCAGGGCAGACTTGATATTATTCGGTCGATCACCTTGGAGCAATTGCAGTTGCTGTTCACGAAACCCACAGCTTACGACCCTTTGTCGAGCAGTAACGAGACTACTGCCGCTTTTACACTTCCGTTTGCTTTTCCCGTGGATATCACATCGTTATCGCATAACATTACGATCGGCTTCAACGGTCAATCATTTGCTGAACTTAACATTCCTGAAACACCAAGCACTACTGATATACAGTCTCGCATCGTCCACATGACATTTTCAAACGTGCCTTTTGCTGTATTCTCGGATCAACATTCCGTTTTCGACAATTTCCTCGCTGCAACCACCGTCACAGAAGCACAAACCCTTGCTTTGACTGGCACTACCAATGCGGCCGCCTCCACTGCTGTTGGGGTCTTGTCATTGTCAGATATTGAATTCTCCGTCGATTCATCAATAGCAGGTTTGCAAGGTCTTGTGGCTAAGCCAGCTACGGTGGCCAATCTCGATGTCAATCACGGGTATTCCGACTACCTCTTGATCGCAGTCGACACGGTTCTCTACAACCCTAGGTGAGAAGTTAAATTATTGTTCGGTGTGCAACATTTGACTGACAAATTTTCATTGTCCAGCAATCTAACGATTGGTAATACTGTGCACATCTTTGATGGATAAATTGCTTAACTCACTTTCAGGTATGGGAGACGTCTCTTTCGACTTACAATACGAGTGAGTACATATAAATATGTCGTCTGTATCGTGACTAATCCTACAACTAGTGGTGAGACGATTGGATCTGCTGATCTGGTAAGGACTTTGAGTTGCTTTCAATGATAACTGTCCGATCCTCTTGTCAGAGCAACTTGATCGTACAGCCTGGTTCGGTTGATTATCCTACCGGTAGGATATAATCATTTCTAGTGTGCTACGCGCTGATGATTCTCGCATATTAGACGTGCTCTATTCACCACATGGCGGTTCTCAGACTGCTGCGGGTCAGAAAATGCTGGAGAACTATCTTCAAGGAACCGATTCAAATGTGGAAATTTTGGGGTCCACTAGTTCTACCCCGATTAAATCACTACAACAAGCGCTCTCGGAGATCAAGCTTTCTCCCGTCACCATTCCTGCGTTGCATCGAAACCTCATCAACAGTGCTACTCTGGAATTCCCAACTGACATCGTACAAACAGGAATCGCATCTGCTTCTTTCACTCTTGCAAACCCCTTTACAGCAAGCATCAACTTGCTGCGGATCACGACTACTGCGACATTCCAGAATTTGACCGTCGGTACTATCAAAAACGTCGATCTATCCTCAGATCCGATCCATGCAGGCGGTCACGATAGTATCACGTCTCCAGCTCTTCCGTTTAATTTCAACTTGGATCCATTGACGATCATCGATTTGATTGCCATCTCAGCACAAGAGCATGGTGTGGACCTTGGCCCTTTGACGCAGCTGTTCCAACTTGTCATTGACAATCCTGATTTCCATCCACCTGTGCGCACGCTGAGTTTAGTCTATCATACGGTGACACTCACTAGCCATTGTAGGTCAAAACTTCCGTTGACACGAGTGCTCCAACCTGCGTTAGGTAAGCGACAAATGTTGTGCTGAAATGATTTCATTTTATTTTATCTGTGTAGCGGAAATCAGTTTGATTTCGGCGATGCTATCCTGAATGCCCTGAAAGGTCTCCAAGTTGATATGGAAATTGTCTCTTCGCTGAAGTTGGACGATTGTGAGCTTCTTTTTTTTTTAATTCCCAAGATCTCACGCTTCGATACAGATGCGACAACCCTATCCTTCCTACAAAATGGAGTGACAGCTATCGTAAGAATATCATGTGTTCGAGTTCTATAGACTGAATTTGACCCTGCTCAGACTGACCGGACAGCCCTATATCTCATCGGGGCTGTTGCTGCACCAATAGCACAAGATCTTGTGACTGGTGCTATTCTTGCTTTCTCTGAGGCCAACATGACGTACGCCTCCTTCCTTTCAAGGCCAATTGTACGAGTACTTACTGCCACACAGAAACATATCAGATAATGGCTTTGACTTGGCGCTAAGCGGTTCCTTAACGAACGTTGGGCCACTCGATGCGCAGATTGAATTTGTTGATCCGGTTACGTATGTCGAGTGCCTTTGCTACACTCACTCAGCTAATTATGGCCACTTTAGCGTAAATTGGCAAGGCAATAATATTGCAACCATTTCACTTCCTCCGGGTACACTCTGTCGCTTACATCCATTTTGTGATGTTGTTGACCCATTTTATAGTCTGCGCTGCTGCTAATACTGGCGTTCCGAATTATGTCGTGCAAGGAAAGCTACTCATCACCGACCAGACACGGTGAGCTACTTTGTAACTTGTACTTAGCGTGCTGGACATCTTCGCGCAGATTCACTTCGTTCGCCACTTATTTGCTCCACAATCCCAGCTTTGAGTGGACCATCTCTTCATCCAGTGTTCGGGTCACTGCACTAGGCACAATATTTGACAATGTATCCATGACGAAGACCATTACGTTGAAGGCCTTCAACAATTTACCTGGAGTCACGATCCACAATTTCCAGCTTCCGTCTGACGATCCAGCAGGAGGGATCAGTATTAGCACCGATGCATTTATCCCATCACCCGCTCGTACGTTTCATGGGAACTTTTTTTTACCGCTCTCTGACGCCCTCTCACAGAGCTTGGCATTGACATGGGCGCTGTGACATTCCAAGCTTTCTTCGACAACACCTTGGTTGGGCGTAAGCTTTCTATTTTAAATCTTCGTCACACTGCTTTACAAGAGATGGTTCCACAGCGTTGACAGCTACAGACCTCATATTGCCTCCCGAAGGGCAAGTCACTTCACACCTCTCCGGCCGCATGATTCCTCAAAGTGGAAATGGCCTCAATGTAATTGGCCAGCTATTCTCGGAATATCTTGCAGCGGACAATATTACATTGAGTGTCACTGGAGAATCTGTCCAGCCGACAGGAACGAGTTCACCTGTCACCTGGTTGAGCAATGCATTCCGGACGCTCACTCTTGCAGTCAATCTCCCTGGTCAAAAGTTCAACGTGAGTTGAATATGTGAAAGCAGAAATCCTGACATTCACATTTCAAATAGATTATCCAATCAATTTCATTGCCGGACTTGGAGTTGACCATGCAAACCCAACAAGAGGCGTTCGCTCCACTCTCGAGTTCAAACACCATAGCGGAGTATAAGAATCCCTTCGGTTTCTCCTTGCAAGTTATTCAATCCTCGATCAACATGACACTTGGTGCAGGGGGCGTATCTGCTGCATCGGTGAGTACAAGGCTAGCACTCTCAGCAATGACATAGCTGATGTAACTTAGTTTCATATCCCATCATCTGATTCTGTCGGTGGGGTCTCGACTGGAAATACTGTTCCTCTCCCCATCAGTTACCATAATGTTCCCCTTGTATCCCTGAATGACGCTGCCTTTGAAGCCGTATTCACCGAAGTTACTGATAAAAGCTCCGCAACCTTCGATCTCAGTGGCATTGCTGATGTAACAGTAAAGACATCCATCGGTGATTTACCTATTTCAGGCATTCCATTCGATGTTAGCTCCACCTTGCAAGGTGAGCCAATTGTCC
The DNA here is from genome assembly GCA_038090175.1 of Austroboletus eburneus. NCBI lineage: Eukaryota > Fungi > Basidiomycota > Agaricomycetes > Boletales > Boletaceae > Austroboletus > Austroboletus eburneus. The sequence continues at coordinate 3,102 of JBBPMF010000659.1, read as the reverse complement.
CAGAAATAATGCTGTAATCTTATTTCTTTAGGCGTAAACTCTTTTGGAGGCAAGGTCGCTATCCGCAATGTGAGCATCACGGGTAGCGGCGGAACCAACGGTGACCAGTACATCGTCTCCCCGCTGACTACGGTTATGAATAACCCTTCAAATGTTTCACTTTCGACGGTGGATGTCACTCTTCCCGTGTACTATGAAAACTCGGCGATTGGACGGGCTGCGTTTGATGTGAGTTATTGACTTCTTACACTGGCTCTGTTTTTTAAACAAAGTGTTTTCAGACATTTGATCTGGTCCCCGGAGAAAACACAATGGTTGGAGAGTTTCATTACCAACCTGCCAATGCGAATGATACGCTTGCGCAATCATTCCTGACGAACTTCATACAATCTGGCGATGTTCTTTCCTTGGTCGTTCAAGGCGACGGCTCTAGTTCACCCTTCGCATCACTGAATCCAGCCCTCGAAGGAGTAACGTTGCAAACTAGCGTGACTGGTAAGCACAATGAGCGTGTTGTCATGTGTTACATTGCTAATATTCCATCAAGGAATGAATTCGCCGCCTATCATCACTCACATATATGCCACCATCTCCCTGAGCACATTGGTGACGAATGAGATTGAAATGAGCTTCGATGTAAGTAGTCGTTATTTACGACTCGGCGACTAAAACTTATTAATGCGGATCAGATCTACAATCCTCTAGGAGCTGAACTCGTCATTGAATTTGTCCAATCGGATGGCTTCGTTGATGGAGAAATCTATGCTCACTTCGACCAGGCGTTCAGCAATTTTGTCATTCCGTCAGGTCAGACGGTGAACAGCGGCACATTCTCGAACGTGATTCTTCCTCAGGGCGCATCAGGATCTCTTGGAATCATTCCATTAGGATACATGGACGTTCAATCCGTTGCAACTACAAGGTGTGTCGGGCCTTTCTTTAATATCGTCACATACAAAGAAAAACTACAGAATTGCCGCGAATGGATATCAAGTCCCATGGCTACATGTTAACCAGATGCACGTTACGACCAATTACGATCTGGGCTTTATGTCCCTTGGAGATCTGACTTCAGCGGCTCAGTCAAATAATGCTTCCTCTTCTTTTCCCCCCTCCAGCACGTCGTCACAACCGGTTTCCACTCCATCTTCTGCTGATAATAGTGCTCAGTCGATTACTTCTTCTTTCTCCTCTTCCAGCACGAGTGAGTCGCACAGCTTGTCGTCACAACCGGTTTCCACTCCATCAAGTTCTACTGTCAATGGCGCAGCTCAGTCTTTTTCCTCCAGCACGGTTAAGGTGACCACCTCGGCGTCACATCCTGCTGTCATTCCATCTTCTAACAAAGCTGGAAACGTGACCCATAGTTAATATTGTTACTCTTCGTAAAGCTGTATGTAGGTAGGATGTTGCTCTTCCATGAACAGTAGTTGTTTTCTTGGTACTGCCTCTCAAGTTGTCAGTGTAGTGCGAAAAAATATGGTTTTGGGTAGTTAGTAAGGGGTGCTAACAAGTACTGAGAAGCTACCCTAATGCTTGGGCTGAGCCAGTTGAGCTTTCCGGGTCGATCGGAGTGGCTACCCGAAAACCGCGAACGAATTTAGTGGTAATACAAGTGTCCCATACTCATACAATGACTCGGACGCGTGTATGATGTACAGGACAGAACCATGTTTTTTTTTTTTTTTTGTATCCATTTCTGTCCGAATCGGGGTGTGTTACCCCATGTAGGACAATGCGAAACTGAGGGGAAAAGGGCTACCTAGCCCTGCCGCGTCCCGGACTCCGCGAATGTCCCGAAGGCGGCTTAAGGCCCCTCCGGTCCCGCCGTTCCCGCCGGCCGGTTTTAGACGCGCGAGTCTGTTTAATCAGCGACACCCAGGTCAGAACCAAGTTACAAACTATGTAGTTAATCACCATTTCCACAATGTTTACATGGTTCCGAGTCACAGATAGAGCAAGTCCAGGAACCGCCGGGAGAGTAGTAGTTAGTAATATCATGCTGGCCATTTTGGTCAAGTCTAACTCAATGGCATGCTAAGTCTCAGTGTTCCCATCTAGTTGGTGAAATCACCGCAGGTGCGGCTGTACGAACCCCCACACTTTACTTTTCCAATGAATACTTATGTGCCCATTAGTTGACATCCCATCATATATTTATTCATTCAAGGAATGTCATAAGTAAGATGAAGAAAGAAAGCTATCCTATTTATTTGCCCAGCTACATTCCATGGGGAACGTTCACAATCTCGAACAGTTGTAACGTCTCTTGCTTGTTGTAGCAATCTGGCCCCACTGGGGTATTACCACCATTGTATATATTTGGTCGAGCTGAGCATATCATGTCGGTGGCGCACTGCGTGACGGCGAAACGCATGAAATGGCCCAAACTATTACAATGCGCTCTTTTGCCACCAATGCACGCTATGTCACCAGTCTGGCAGTTGCTGAGGATAGTAAGATTCTGGTAGATTAGGTTCTTCTCAGAGGCAGCATTTGCACTCTCCTTGAAGGCTTGAAGCCCTCTAGTACGGTGTCAGCCTTGCTATGACATTGGCGAACATATCACTCACTTTAACGTGGGCTTCCAATCCATTGCCCTGGAAAAATGCACATGTACATGTTCATCATTGCCCTCGGTCGTTGAATCATTCCTGGTGGATGTCAGCCTCGTTTCAACATGAGCAAAGTTTCGCCTGGCTCACTGTTCCTCGTGGCCATTATAAGGCTCGGTGTAGCAATAAGGGACTGCCCTAGCAGAAATGAAGAGGAATAAAGAAAGTGCAGCAAAGAATAACTTTAAAAAAACCATCTCTCAGAGATGGGGAGCAGAAGGAGTTCTTTATGAGTTAAGTATTCAGTCACATCAATATGTAGTTTTTGATCAGCCAGGGCCAGTGGTGGTGGCACTACTTCTCTGATTTCCTGTCAGTCAGGCTGCCCGGATCAGTAACCCAGGATACATCCTGGAATGTTTTTTGTCCGTTTTGTTTTTGGATTAGTGCGAAACATGCCCCATTTGGACACTATTTTGCTTTCGCGAGGGAAATCAGCAGGTTGGTATCCATTTCGATAATCAGATCAAGGAGTTCATACGTGTAC
>JBBPMF010000658.1:0-19860 GCA_038090175.1 Austroboletus eburneus | reverse complement strand
AAATGGGATTACGACACCGACAAAGGTCGACTAAAAGGTCCCCGTCCTTTGTTATGTACAGACTGAATGGTCTAATTTATAAGACTTGCCCGAACCTCTTAAGTCTCCTGAGGTCCATTCTTTCCTTTCCTTTCCTCATCCTTGACCCCCTCATCATGGACGCCAACATTAATCCAATTTATCCTCTTTTCCCTGTTTTCGCCTTCGTCGGTTTCTTTCTTGTACTCATTCCTCTTCCGTGGCACATTCAAGCTTGGAACCTTGGCACTTGCGCCTTTATCTTTTGGGCTTCGGTCTCTTGCCTCTTGGAGTTCATCAACTCGGTCGTCTGGAGGAATACCACCGAGAACCTGGTTCCCGTGTGGTGTGACATCTGCAAGTCCTATACAATCATCTGCTCCACATTCTCTCACTCTGTTTTCAGCTTCAAAGATTCTCCTTGGTGCTAGCGTGGGCATACCTGCGGCCGGACTTTGCATCAGTAGACGGTTGTATATCATCTCTGCCATTAAGTCCACTATTGTCACTCGTCAAGATGTATGGTCTATCACTCTGTCTTGTTTCTAGTAATAATATTTCCCGCAGAAACGTCGGGCTGTCGTCATCGACTCATGTATCGCTTTCGGTCTCCCGATTCTTGTCATGGCACTACGTGAGCTCTTCCGTTTCGTTCGGAATACGCATATACTCATCTTTGCCTTTTAGACTACATTGTCCAGGGTACGTGCGAGCGACCCAATCATGATCTCCACTGATCTCGCAAATAGGTCATCGCTTCGACATCCTGGAAGATGTCGGCTGCTTCCCCGCCATCTACGACTCACTTATATCCTACTTCCTCGTTTATATGTGGCCCGTTCTTTTAGGTTGCATCTCTTTCGTTTTCTCAGGTGAGCCAGGCGGATGATACCTCGTTGTGGTCTACTCAGCAAATATTGCTAGCGTTGACGTTATACGCCTTTTACAAGCGCCGGCTGGAATTCGCTCAATTGCTCTCGACTCACAGCTCGCTGAGCATGAGCCGATACGTTCGCTTGATGATGCTGGCCGTCTCAGAAATGTTATGTACGATCCCCGCCGGTGTCGCAAGTGCTTACCTCGCCAACCAAGGCGTCCAGATGCAGCCATGGGTGTCTTGGGACTACGTACATTACGACTTTTCGTACGTCGGACAAATTCCCGCCTCGGAATGGTTGAGCATCCCGAGTTTTCGCATTTCGGTAGAGTTGACTCGTTGGCTGTTTCCCGCCTCTGCGCTCCTCTTCTTTTTGTTGTTCGGTCTCGGGGCTGAAGCTCGCAAACATTACCGTTCCGCCTTTTTGCGCGTCGCCAAGCGCTTCGGGTACACGTCTCCATCTGACTCGGACATGCCTGTTCACGTACCACGCAGGTGCGTTGAGACATCCATCGTGCTCCTTGTTCATTGCTAATTTGTTTTTTTTCTTCTCTCGGCAGGGTAAAGCAGGATTCGAACAAGATTTCCGTCGGGTCGTTGCCCGTTTACGTGCCTCGCAACTCGCCCTCTTCCCAAGACATCGGAGCACTCATGGTTCCCGGGGGGAAATACTTTGACATCGACGTTGAAAAAGTAGCGGGTTCTCCGTCGCCCTCCGTGTCGAGCTGTTCTCAAACGCCGCAAGACCGCATGCTATCGCCCACTGCGACGAACAGCGGCGGGGACATTGACGAAAGCAGGAATGGCGCGATAGCGGACTCAGATCTGGCGCCTGCGCTCGCCTTGCCCGGCGCGTATCGCCACACCATCCCGGCGTACCACCGTCCATTTAGCCTGCCGAGCATCTACCCGATGCCTCATCACGAGGTGCAAGGTCGACCACTGGACAATGTCTACATCACGGTGCAACAAACGCAGTATGGCAATGCCGCTTGAAGAGGGCAGTTGGCTCGTGTTTGCATCGCTCGTTCTTCTCGTTTTCTTGCGCCGAGATCGCACACAGGTCGCTTGCAACTTGAGCACGTTCATGATCGCCGATTATTTTTCTCTCTCTCTTCGATGCAATAGTGTATCCTAATGTATTTTTTGCCCCGATCGGTCCAATTTCTGTTCTGGACTAGACACGGACACACTTCGTTGGCGACGTGGTGCCACCAGACACTACGCCCGTCCACTAGAGATGATTCGTACTTATGCCTTTCGGATGCCTTAGCGTACAAACATGCTTTCACGGACGCTCGCCTCAGATGGCGCACGATGATTCATTTCCCCCTTTTATACTATCGATATACTGGCGCAATGGAAACCTATCTCCGTCTCCGGAGTCCGCAATGATGGGAGGTGAACGGAAATTTCGAAAGCATGGCAACCGAGTTGGATCAAATGCTATTCGTGCGTACACAGACAGGTTGATGTGATCGTCGTCAGGCCAGGGCCTAGGCCCTCGGAACGTCCCAAACGAGCCTGGAGACTTCCAGTTGCTCGACTGCCGACAAACATGAGCACACGCATGGGTGTGTCAAAAGCACCACCACCATCCAGCCATCCATCATGCATTTGGTGCGGTTTCTAACCCAGCAGATCGTCCAGGAAATTCTGCATCTCCTTTTTCGGATCCTTTTTCGTGACCTCTCCTGTGGGTAAAGGCGGGGCCTCAACAAAATCGTTTTCTTTTTTAAAAAAAAACATCAGTGATAAAAAAAAGTTTAAAAAAAATGCAACTAGACGAACCTTTTTTGCGCTCTTTCGGAGCCATCGGCGCAACCCTGAGCGTGCCCGCCTTGGCTCTGAATCGCTCCTTGAGATCTACCCGGGAGATCAAAACCAAACGTAGGGGCCAATCGCACGACGAAAACGAACCTCGATGCGCATCGGCCACGGCTTTCGCGCGGCTCATTTGTTCGAGTGACTCGTCCCACTCGATCGTCTGTACGCGACCCTTTTTCGATCGCGACGCCCCGGTCTGAGACGTGATGTGTGCGAGCGAATGGTCGATCTCGTCCTCGTCCCCGTCCCCATCCCCGTCCTCCTCCTTGGGCGTCACGTCCTCGGATAACCGTTGTCTTTCCAAAAAGGCGGACAGATCGACCTCGGGTTCTTGGATCTCCTCGCCTGTGACGCAGTGTACATACGTTTCGAAACGGTAACCCGGGGTAGACGAAGTACGCTGCAGCTGGACTTACCGTCCGAATCGAGCTCGGGCGCCTCCTCCGCATACCGATCTGCATTCGACGCGAGCTGCCGCCTCGCGTACTTTTGCCGAAGTGCATCGGCCTCTTCAGGGTCTTGCTCGTCCCCGGGTTGCTCGCCTTCGAGAACGAGCCGTTTCGTGAACTCGGCGGGGCGCCCGTACGAGCGGCCCCGCCCACGCGCGCGGAGGTACTTGCCCAGACCACCTCTGGATCTGCTTCTGGATCCTCTACCACGTCCACGGGGTTGACCTTGGTTTTCAGACGGTTGATCTGCCATGATGGGCTCGGCTGATAAGGATGTGGAGCATATGGATTACGTTTACTCTGAGTTACTCCCATCGTATCGTACAACGCACATTCGCGGGAGAAAATATAAAGTGTGGCACGGCGGAGGTGAAAGGGAAAGACGGAGATAGACTAGTGATACAATCGAATTGAGAGAAGACCAGATAAGGCACAACCGGCAAGCACCGACAAGGGCAACAACCCTAGCCCAGAGAACACCACATGAAAAAAAGAAGAGAAACGAATAAAAAAGAATATCACATAAATGAAAATAGAAAACTCAGTCGTCTGATGGAACCAAGCCCCGTGTTAGAATATCATACAACAGGAAAAGAAACAAGCAAATGTGGATGAAGAGCCCGATAGCGAGCACAGTAAACGCGTTTTCAAGTTCGTCCTCGACGTACTTGTACGTCCGCCAGACGAGGGACTTTGGACGGGCAGGCAGCGATGGCGTGGGACAAGCGGGTACTATGTCGAGTGGTAGAGGTGGTAGGGGTGGTGGTAGTGGGGACGACAAGGAACGATCCGACTGCGGGAGCTGTGCAGGGGGACCCTCGAACACGAGTTTCTTTGGTGACCTGGATTCCTCGCGTTGCTTCTCGAGCCATCGTGCAAGGCAGTAGTGGGCATAGCCTACGCGATCGAAAGTGGCGATGCCAGACTCCGTCTCATAAAAGTCCGATCTGCGGTTGCGTTTCGGCGGCCGCATGTCCCAACAACGTTCGTCGTCCGAGTCGCTTTGCGAGTCCAAGACGTGCAGGTCGGCAAGGAACCCTGAATAGTCTGAGAAACAGTCTTCGTAGACAGAACGGCAATCCGATTCGGGTGGGGGTGGTTCCGGGTGTTCACGGCTCGGAAGCACGTCGTCGTATTCCTGTGTGTGATTATGAGTATTCCGGTGAAAACGGGGGGAGGTGAGGTAAATACATACACGGATTATGAGACAGGGACGTGCAGGGGACGAACTCGAATTCGAATCCTTCCTGTATCGCTCGAAAAACCCTTTGCGCGTGATGGTGACGGGCTGCTCATCGAAGCGAACTTTTTTCTGTGCACTGGTCAGTTTCGTGCTTTGAAAGCCATCGTAGTGCACACCTTTGGGGAGGAAGAGGTGCTCGAGGTATCGTCGCAGGGGATCGCGGTCTTGTGATGTCGCTTGAAGACGATGTTTTTGAGGACGCTGCGGCGGAGGGCGAGCTTCCAGAGCTGGATCGAGGGACGAATGATGACATCCAAAGCCACCTTGGCGTCCTTCATTTTGTCCGTGGGGCGCACGGTTCGAGCGAATCGGAAGCGGCGGATGCTAGAAGGCGGGGCCATTGGAAAATGGGGAGAGGGGGAAGGACGCCGGTGAGAGGTGAGAGCAAGAACGAGTATTTAAGTGCACCGGAGAGCCGAGGCATCATAATAATTGTGGTGTGGACTTGTGCGCGCGTGGTGTGGAGCGGATTCTAGATTCCACACCTACTAGTAGATAAGCTCAAACGTGGACTTCCATTTCTAGACTACGGCTACTTCGCTTTGTCTCCACTCCGAGAATACGCTTCTTCTCTCAGCTTCTCTTCATCGCCTCTCCTCAACTCTTCGTGCTGGATCATGAAATACCCGACAATCGCCGCAATCGAAGCCAGACATGCATTCAGAACAAACAGCGATCGGAACCCTCTCGTATACCCTTCCAGCGCGTCGTTTGCCATCGCACGTGTCACCTCAAGCCCACCAAGCTTTGACATGCCTTTTCTCGGCTCGAGTATCGTCGGATCATCGATAATGTCATCAATGGCAGACGGCGAAAGCGACAACAAAGCGAGGCCACTCCGAAATCCATTGTTGCTACAGCAAACGAATCTGAGTTGCCACCGAGCTTTGCACAGAAAAACGACTAACATCAACGCAGATCCAACAGCCAGAGACAGTGCCCCTCCCAGCTGTCTGATAAACTGATCACGGTCGAGCCTCAGCCTCGAACGCGTTGAAATTTAAGAACCCAACGCACGTTTCTGACGACAGTCACTACGGACATGTCCCGTCTTGGAACGCTCGCCTGAGCCGCAACAATCGTCGTTTGCAGAGTCTAAAGATATGAGCCTCACTCCCATCTTTTTCCAGAAAAACTCACATTTCCCGCTCCTATGCCCGAGAGCAACATATACACGACGAGAAGTATCTTGCTCGTGGACGCCGTGACCGTAGACAGCAGCCCACATCCCACGGCCCATGCGCTAAATCCAACATAGATACTGGGCTGTTCAGATGACGATTCCATCCATCACTCATCCAGTAAAATAAAATAAAAAAGATCAGCGCGGCACATACCCGGTATTTTCCCGTTTTGCTCACGATAAGGCCCTATTATTGCGCGTGTGAAGATCAGAACCAGATCTCGCGGAAATGGTGCGTACCGCTGTCCAACTCGCAAACGATTGGCTAACGAGGATCGGAAGCAAGAATACCCCTGACTGGACAGGAGAATATCCCATCACGACTTGGAAGAACTGCGGTAGATGGTACAGCGAAGAGAAGAACACGAATCCACTGCGATATTATTGGCAACCATTAGAATATCCAGTCACGATATAGAACGGCACCAGCTCACCTCATAAACATGGTGATCAACACACCCGTGACAGTCCTGTGCTTGAAAATATACACTGACATGCGAATAACACGTCAGTCCACCTTTTTCATTTACTTGAAAAAAAGGACACTGACTGGGAACGATGGGTAAACGTGAGCCTTTCCATTCCCAAGCGCAAAACATGGCAATGACGACGATGCCGGAGCAAAGTAGTCCGATAACAATAGGAGAGCTCCATGGGAACGTGACTCCACCCTAGTTCGACGTCGATAACAACAAGGCAATACGATCGGCGTTCACATACGAAAATGAGCGGCAAAATGATCAGCACCGATCCAACGAGCGTCAAAATGGTGCCAAGGTAATCTATCGCCAAGAGCTTCCTGCATGATGTCAGAAGGAAACATGGGGGTAGGCGAATGGCAGCCTACTTTTTCAAATTGCCTTCCACTGGCCTAAGTGGAAGTACAAAAGCAATGATACAAATGGCACACAACGAAATAGGAAGATTGACCCAGAAACACCACTAGCCTCACGATCAACGATGAAGCCGAAACGAGATCAAGGAAAAAGAAACGTACGTACCCTCCAAGACACGTTCTGTGCCAAAACACCACCAACGGGGGGTCCCACCGCAAACCTGAGCGCGATAGCCCCAGTAATGATACCCTGATATTTACCCCTTGGAGCCTGTTTAATTCCCCAACGGACACCGTCCAAAACGGGCACATCACCTGTCTCGAAGACTGACGATATCCAACACGATGATCTGTACCATACTCAGAATACCACCACCCCCGGCTCCAGCAAACCCACGAAAGACGATCAACTGAACGATCGACGTCGAAAACCCGGACGCGAAGCTCCCGAGAATGTACATGGCCGTGGCAATGCACAATGCCCGCTTGCGACCAAAGATATCGCTGAACCGACCATAGAGCAGCTGAAAACTCGTCGACGTGAGTACGTAGCTCAACCGGACCCACGACGCGATGGATCCGGCGCGGAACGAAGCGGATATCGTAGGCATGGCTGTCGCGACGATGACCGAGTCGAACGCCGAGATGGTGGCGCATACGGCGAGACCTGCGAACACGGGTAGAACCTTGCGGAACGGTAAGAGGTTCGTCTGGTCCGTCAGCCGTAGCGGCGTGTCGTCCCATTTCTTTTCGTCAGTCGCTCGCATCGCGATTTGGGACACGGACTGGGATGGGACAATGCCACCACTGACAAATTGTGTGTCATCTTTTATGGACACGGCAAGGTCATCGGGAGAGCGAGAGTGCGCCGGGATATAATCCGGTATGGAGGAGCTCGCTTCGCCGCAGCGCGTCCCGTCTTGATAGGTCATGCTTCACTGAGGGCGTCGTCAAGAGTGGTGCGCGAGCCATCGTGTCTCGGCCACTCTTTTTATTCAATGTATCGTTCTCTTCCAGTTCGGACGCTCGGCCGACGGTCGAGTCTGAAATTTCCCGACGCTTATTTCGAGTGTTTCGAGTGCCATCGAGTGTTAGAATTATTTTGTGTGTTTTTTCCTTTTCTGCACCAAGAAACCGCTCGCTTCACCACAATCTGCTGTCTGATCATGTAATCTCGTTCGTCTGCACAGCATTTACTTATGAATCCGGGGGGGATTGTATTGTAATGTGATCACGGAAACTTTGGAAATCTGAGACACTACCGGCCCCAATCAGTGATTTGCGCTCCATAAACTTTACGTGGCTTGCATTGCTGATATCATCAGGGCATGAGGCCGCACATTGGTCGGTTTGAGCAATGTGAGAGAAACTGGCAGTGACGCTCGAGGATCCAATACTGGAAGGAGCCCGTATCCAGGCCTTGTCCCAGAAACATTTTATGTGGCAAAGAAGTTCAATTTGACAGTCAGTGACAGTGCTGAAAAACTTTGGCATCGTGACGGTCTGCTCCCTTGAATTCTTATCGTCGATAAGCATCGTACTAGCATTTCTAGGTTGAGTTACATTCCAGCACAACTGTGGCGTTCAATCGCCCCGACTCACAGCAAACTTTACCAACGACCTACAAGCTGTCGACCCCTTCAGCTTTACCTGCTTCCAACTCTGCACGACACTTCTACTATCCATTCCATCAAAATTTCAGGCGGAGCTCAATCTATCCAAAGGAAAGGCGTCAAGCCTTTGCATGACCACGAAGGGTACAACTTGCCTTGGAAACGGCTTCCTCTACTTTTCTCACTAGCAGATCCGAAAAGTCTCGCATAGCCTCGTTTACTCTGGGGGCACAGATGGAACAGTTTTTCCCCTTGACGCTTTCAATCGTCTTCTCTGCAGCAGTCTGCACGATTGCTTTGCAAGGCTTGTCGCGCAGCTCTGTGAAGACCTCCTCCATGAACTGTTCCCACCAATGGAGCGGCTGGTTGCCAAACAAGGTATACGACGCGCCCGATTTTTGACACCCACAGAACTGGTAATTTGTGCGGCGGATAGTACTGCCGAAAGCGCCAGGCTGGGTATTCTGGGCCACATCCGTGTATCGGCCGATCAACCAGTTGCCAGCTTCAACGCCACCATAGTGAGACGTGATCCACGATGAATCAGCCCACAGAGCGTGTACAGCGTCTCCACATTTCTTGTGGTAGGTGAGCAAGGTAAGAAAATCGGCTGCGGTGATCAACTCTATCTCTTGGAACCAGGTCGGGATGAGAGGCTGTGTCAGCGTGTGCTTTGCAGAAAGTGTCGTCTCCTCCCTCAAGCGTCCTTGGTGCGCGATCGCGAAGCACCTCAGAGGTTCCCGCTCGAGGAATTTAGGGTTCGCAATCGCCTTGCGGGCCTTTATCTCGACAGCATCGAGTGAATATTTCCTGGCTGCTTCAAGGACATCCAAGGCATCCCTCAGCACCTCTAGCTCCGGATCATCTGCCAAGGTACATGGATAACAGAAGCGGAGGAGAGCATTCAAGGTCTTGCTATTCTCCGCGACGGGGACGACGACAAGTCCGTCCTTGATTTCCTGACCATCGCCAGTGGGATCGACAGGTTGGGGAATATCGAAGAGAGTTTCGAAGAAGGGGGATGCGAGGGATAGGAAGAGTTTGAAGATACGGAAGTCGACATTATCGGAGGAGCGCAAGATGATGTCCGCCTTTTCATGATCGAAAGGTGCGTTGGCATATGCGGAGTCCATCATCGTTGGGAATGCTCATGAGAAACGACAAGTCAGTTGGATAGAGAGCGAAGCTGGTGTTGAAACTCACAAGGGGAATCGAAGGAACAAAAAACTCTGCTGATATGGGCTCAAGAGGTCGAGCTTTTATAGCATTTTAGAGGACCAGGCCTCGGGTTCCGCGTCTCCGTGGTCCTACATATATGCAATTTGTCAGTTTGCAATGCTTCGTGCTGGGACAAACATAGATGCTCGTCCATTTCCAGACATCTAGCATAAGCTTGACCTTGACTTGAATCGGCACCGAATGTAGGAAATAATTTCTTGCTTTTCAGTCAATCCACCGCATAGCGTGAGAGGGACTGACCTGAGACACAATGTATGGTCAGCGCTCTCCAATGGTGAAGCACTTGCTTACACTTCCCGTTCGCATAACTTGGGGATCCGTGCGGGTTGCGGTTAGGTATCGGAGTACCGTACGGGCAGTGCGGGTGATCAATGTGGCTTACCGGGACCTACGCATGCTGCACTCGGGGACCCGCAGGTTGATTATCCCCTTCTTCTAGTCCTCATCTGGACCGCTGCTTTCGTGGCGCAATCTCCAGCTTACACGGTGACGTATGTATGATGCACTCGGGGACCCGCAGATTGATTATCCTCTTCTTCTCGTCCTCATCTAGACCGTTGTTTTTCGTGGCGCAATCTCCATCTTGCACGGAGATGCTTGGTCTGTGATTGTTCTTTCGCCCTCACTTGGCTTCGCTTCCCACTCCTTGCTCACTCGCAGGAGCATGAGCTCTAAACGCCCGATCGACCGACTTGTGTTATCGTCTTGACCTGACTCGAGGCCTCTGTACACCACTGAACGGGTTCCGAGTACTTCGTCATGGGAACCTGTAAACCTCGGTAGAGCAAGGATACGATTTCCTGTACAGTACCTCTTAGTGTTAACGATTTGTTAGACGCCCTTGACGTTATCTCTCTCCGTCCAAGTCCTCGTTCATATTTCATCGTCCACTCAAACAGATTCATCAGCCTCGCTTCAATGCTAGTTTATCAGCACATACCAGCTATCACTGGGATTTTCAAAATTTGACCTGCCGTGACCATCTCACTGAGGGCGTACTTGACGATCAAACGTTACTAACTTGCCATACTTGTCACTTTCGAGCGACTCGAGTCGCAGAGACAGCTAGGACGACTAGAGGGTTCTGGATTCTGGAATTCTCGCAGATTACACGCGGTAGTGTACAGCGCTTTCTGTCAAATAAAAAAAGGACATCAGAGTTACCGTTCAAACCAGGAGCGCTGAAGCAGTTCAACGACTGTCGTACGATACACATATTTGTCGTGTGGTTAAGGGTTACCTTGTTCCGAAAGGCGTCAAAGAGAAACGTAAGACATGACACGAAAAAAGCACAGACAGACCAGCCATCGACACACGCCCACCAGGACCAAAACCGACGACCGGCGGACGCGGCCAGATGACCTCCGACCCAAAACGCTTTTTTCAAGCATCGCATCCTCCCCATTCAACGATCCTCGCATGACACCCCCGCTAAGAACACGCTCACCACCGTGTCGTCCGCCACACGCGCGCGGAGCTCCACACATCGTGAACGGCCGTATATCTCGACATCGATGCCGTGCATTGAACCTTGCTCGCAGCAAGGCGATTATTTGAAATAGAATTGCCTCTCCTAGCATCGATCGACGAGCAAACAAGAACAAGTAAACGCCTCGGTTCGTTCCGGGCAGACCGCCGGTCAATCGATCGTGACTCTAGAATCTCCTTTTTTTTTTTTTTTTTTCTTTTCTCCGTTTGAACAAATGGATATGCCGTGTCAACGTGAACGAACCAAGCTTGCAGGATTACACGTAAGAGATCGCATCTCAAGCCCAAACAGACCATGTACATACATACACTTCCGATCGTCTTACCGCCGCACGCAAGCACCCTCTTTCGAACCTGGCACTATCCGATCGGAGGCATATCCCCAAGGAGAAAAAGAAAAAGTGACAGCCCAACCCCGGACAAGACGTCAATCCTCTCAACGACCACGGGCATCTCCACCACAGCCTCGTCGACCTGTCGTAACTATGCATGTACCTAGATCTATGACTCACTGCTTGCAGGGTCGTGCCCCGGTGGGCTTTTTCATACAACTTGGGTCACGCTCACTTTTTGCCAGCATCATATCAGAAATTCGGAAATAGAATCCTGCCAAAAACGACACTCTCGTCCTTTCGTCACGTCAACACCGCCCGGAAATCACACAACGTAGAGGGGGGTATACCACTAGATTAACGAAAGCAAAAATAATAAAAAAACTATATAGCCCATAATAAAAAAAAAAAAAAAGAAAAAAAGCAATGTCTGCAAATGGGATAAATAAAACCAATGCAATGATCGGAGACCTTGGTCCCACGAACCGACGAGCGAATACGTGAGGCGGCTACGAGGGTGAACCAGCAGTCTCCTTGGCCGCCATAGTTTCCTCGATCGCCCGACATCGCGACAAGAGTTGTAATATGACAGGACGCCCGCACGCATTCCTAATGAACGACGTCTACGAAAAACATAAAAAAAACCATCCCAATCAAATCCAGTCCCCGCAATACACGTGATGACACTCACGTTCAGCAATTCCCCGGGACAAGGTCGCCCAGCAGACTCCCTCCCACACAACCTTAAAAACTCGTGAAACGCGCGCGAATAATGCTCCGGACGCGTCATCGGGGGCCACTGCGACCCGACGTGGCGCGTCGACGAGAACGCAAACGACACGGGGTGCGAGGCAGTGGGCATCGAAAACGGAGGCACCGTTTCGGCAAGTTCCCATACGGTTGCCCCCAGCGACCAAACGTCCACCTTGAGTGCATTGTACGGACCACTGAAGGCAACGGTCAACGCATGCAACGAGATACACGTATACATCGATACTCACGCTCTCATCTCAGGTGCCTGCAAACACGATTCAGAATCAGACCATGTGCACTGTCTCGCGGGATTTTTTCTTAATCACGTACCTGCCAATAAATGACCCCCACCGCCCCACTGACCGTAGGCGCATTGCGATCGACGCGAATAGCGCTGGAAAAGTCCGCTGCATGGCGGTCAACGCCAATTCACCAAATCATCATCGTCATCAAGTCACCCACCGAGTTTCACGACGCCACTCGCGTTCACGAGCAAATTGTCACTCCGAACGTCCCGGTGAGCAATATGTTGTCTCTGGAGATAATCCAGACCGTTCAGAACCTATTCCAACAGTTCGTCAACACGTCCATGAAGCACACGGAAAACACCCACGTCGCAAGCAAATCGGGCGACCAGTCTCTCTTGCAAAGCGAGGCCGTCGGCCACCAGACCAATCACGTCCGCCAGCGATCGCTCCATGAGTTCCATCCGTATCCAAAGCGACGTATCCACTGCGTCCGCAGACTCGGCATCTTCGTCCTCATCTTCGGCTGCTCCTGGACCGACGTACACACCATCCGGCAAAAGCAAGTGCTCGTGGTCCAGGTTCCTCAGCAAACTGAGCTCGTGTAACACCGAAGTGAGCTTGTTGAATACCGGCGAGTCGTCCGACAAAGGCAGCGATTCCGCGGAAGGTAATGGTATCCGCTTGATGGCCACATGGGAGGCACCAGGCGGGATGGGCCTCTCCACGTTTCCTTGCCGTCCATCGACGGGGGCGACACGAGCAGCGAACACGGAACCGCTCTCCCCTTCGGCAATTTCGACCAGATTCGTGAAACACGAGGTCGGATTCCGAGGCGCGATGTAGGGCTGCAGTTGCGTCAGAAGCGGGTGCACGACAGGTGGCGCCGATGTTGGCGATTCCGACATGGGGCTCTCCAAAGACTGCAAACGCGCATCGTTGTATTCATTCCCGAACTCGATGTCGACACCCCCAAAGGTGCCCGTCGTTGAGCTGAGCAATCTCGCCTCTGCGGCTAAATGGCCCTTGGGCTTCGGCACGGTCACAGACGACCCGTTCACTCCCCTCGCCACCAATACGCTTTCGTTCGTCTCAGTGGACGTCGTGTCCGAACTCCCTTGGGAAGAATGCGAACTAGTGGGTGACGCTCCCATTGCCTGAAGTTGCGTGACGCGTCCGAGGGAGGTCGTCCTGAATCTCGACACGCGACGTGTCGAAGAGTCCGTTTCCAGCTCGACAGGAGTTGGTGGAGGTGCTGGCCACTTGGACTGCGACCCGTCACGCAAAAGTGAGACAGAAGACACTTCGGAAACCATGGAATCGTCAGGTACTTGTGTACGAGGCATATCCCCGTTTGCGTCAGGGCCGTCTGTTTGCGGCTCGGGATCCGCAGTTGAAGCAACGCTTTCTCGTTTGGAATTCAGCGAGACAGTGTCGGAGTCAAGGACGCTAGCTACTGCCGTTCGAACAACCTTGGCTGTAGCGATCGTCGCAGGCGTCACCGTAATCGTTGACATGCCTGAATCGCGGTCACCTGGGCTATCGCGGGAAGGAGCAAGGGTCTGGGATGAATTGGGGCGGGAAACCGATGCATTGAAGGTAGGCTTGAGGATTTTTTGAGAAGGAATTGGGGGTAGTTGAGACTGAGGAGGAGGGGGAGGAGGCTGGAGATTGGGCTGAGATAGCGCTCGTTTTAGGGGAGGTAAAGGTAATATGGCGGGTGTTTGAGGGAGTTTCGGTGGTGCGGGGCGGAGTTGCGCACGGATCTGCGATGGGGAAATAGGGATCGGCAGTGGTTGAGGTTTTGCGCCGAAAAGAGAGTTGACGGGAGATCTTCCAGATATCCCCGTGATGACGTTTGTCCTCAGAGGTGAGGGGGAAGCTGATGGAGGAAGTATGATGGGAGGAGGCATGCGCTTAGGCTTCGGTGGTGGGGAGGGTGGAATGCTATCAGTACTCGGTCGCGGTGGTGGGGAAGACTTGGAAGGAAGCTGTTCGAGGGCCTTAGCAAGCATCGAGACATTGGTAACAGCGCGAGTTGGAGAGGGAACGGGTGGCTCCTTCACTTCTTTCACCTGCTCCTTTACGGCCATCGTCGGGCTACCTTCTTGAGTTTCCTTCTTTACATCATTGTCATTGTCATCCCGAGTCTCTTTGGCTCCGACTTCGGCCTCGACCCCAGCTTCAGCTTCCACCTTCTCTTGTTCGTCGCGTTCCTCCTGTATCGTACTTTTTGCGACGGGTCCAAGAGTGAGGTTGGCTCCAACGGAGATATCTGCCAGACTCGGTGACCCACCACTCACGCCAGGGGGTGACATGGGCCGAATCGTTGTCCTCCTCTCCTTTTTAACGCTCGCTGCATCCCCGCCACTCGGCCGGATGGATACACTCGATCTCTTGCCTTTACCAATCGCACTGAACAACGACTCGGACCAATCCTCCAGATCACCCTCTTGGTGGAATGATATCCGAGGTGGCATCACCGCCAATTTGGACAACCTCTTGTCGATCACCAGCGGCGGTGTCGGAGATGTAACCCTCGCTTGTTGTGGTGGCATCTCCGCGTCTCCTCCGTGGACAGAGTCAGCGTTGTAAGAGGACGAGATATCCAAGATCTCGTCGGCTGTTCTGGGAATGCCGTCTACAGACGAGTCAGTGGTGCTATCACGACCCTCGGACATGGACGCTTCTTGGCTGTCTCTGCTGTCCTGATCGCTCGTGCTAGAAGGTTCGGTCGACGTCCCTTCTGCAGGTAGCGGGGAAATAGGCCTCTTTGGAAGAGGTAGGGTACCAAACGCTTCCTTCTCTCTCTTGGGCCAATCGTCCTTCTTGGGGGAGAAATAGGCTGGGGGAGGATCGTCATCGCAGGAATCGGATGAAGTGTTCGTGACATGGTAAATTCTCCTCGGTGGGGTACGTGGGGGTGCTGATACCGGCCCTTGCCGTGCACCTGCATTAGAAAGAGTGTGAGAGGGTGAGACAGAAAGAGAGCTGTTAGAGAATGAGTAATTCCGCGGGGGAGTGGGTATGGGAAGGGAGTGAGAGTGGGAAAGCGGAGAGGCAGCACGAGATACCGAGGAGGCAACTGAGACACGTCCACTCTCGGACAGAGCTCGGTGGACCTGTATCTGTGGAAACGCGTATGTTCGAGGCGTCTGCTGTTCCTGCGAGACGCGTAAACAACGAAAACAGAGAACAAAACAAGTGAAATTACGTCTTGTCTTCTTGAAGAATCGGTCTGATGGGAAGAAACGCTGGACGCGTCGAGAGGGTAAGGCTCAATTAATGTTTCATCCAGTCCTTGTTCGCCTTCGTCGGGACCGTCGCCGTCCACGATTACGTACGGTTCTGAATCGCCACCATCCTCACCCCTGACACCTCGTGTGGTTGGGGAATCGCTGGACAATGTGTTCTTTATGCCGGTCACGAAGGACCTCATCGAAAAAGATGGAGTCCTTGGCGAACGTGATGGAGCCGAGGCCGTCGGAGGAGCGCTGGTGGCCATGAAGGACGCGGATGGGGGATGAATACGGAGGGCATCGCGTCCCTTTCCCAAACTGGTTGAGCGGGGAGCAGGATCCAATAAGATGGTCGAAGAGGAGGACGCCGAGGAAGGGGTCACGATAATGGTTTGAGGGGACGCGGGTCTTTCGGACGGGTAAAAGTTTGGTTGTCTGGCGTTGGCGGCAGCTCTGCGACGGGCATGAATGGCGGCAATCTCGTCGTCGTCGAATCCTACTTGGGAAAGGGCAGCTGACCAGGAGGGTGGGAGGCCGATATAGCTGTTACAGTCAAGTGGTGAATGAACGGACGTGTGCGCAAAAAGAACTTACCCCTCGTCGACGTGTATGTTGTGCTAGGGAAGGCATAAGAGGGGGACGATGGATCGAAAGAGGTGCGCACCTGGAAATTCCAAGGCATCGATATACCGTCGTCGCCGTCTTCCTTTGCGGCGGGATCGTCCTGCTCGCTGACGCTGGTGCTGGTGCTTCTGCTTGTCCCGGACGCGCCGTCTGAGAGGTCCTTTTTGGATTTGTTCCGTTTTGCGAGGTTTGCTAGCTTGAAGACGCTCTTTTTGTTTCTCACGTCGGGAGGGACGGTCGGGCACGAGCCGCTCGAGTCGGTGCTTGCGCCGTCGAGGGGGTAGTCGATACCGGCGCGACCGATGGACCTGAAGGAGGCGCCCGAGGCAGATGGGGCGGGGGAGGCAGCCATTGCGCGACCGTTGGAGCGTTTTCCGAACTCGGAGGGACCGGGGGTGAATGGCATTGGGGGGTAGGGCGTGGAGGGCGTTGCAGGACCCGAGTTGGAGTCTGGGGAGAGAGACGCGGTGGAGCGGCTGAAGATGGACCTGTTGTAGAACACGGAGGGGGGCGGGGTCAGCGAGAGGTTGGACGTGTAGGCTGCATCCTTTGGGGGCGGAGGTGGCGCAGTGTCTGGCGGTGGATGAGCTGGCGAAGGAACGGTCTCGACAGGAGACGCACCAGACGAAGACTTTAGCTTGAATACGTTGATGGACGAGAAGCGGGACGAGTGGTTGGGCATGGAAGTAAAGTAAAAGGTCAAGTCAAGTCCTACTAGTACTACATTATGTTACATACATACACTAATTCCAGAACCCGCTCCATCTGCTGCTCGCCGACGCAAACGTCCACTCCCCAGACGCCTCGCTCCCCGCCGTAACCGACTCCTGGCAGACGCTCCTCGCCCGCCCATCACGACCAGACCCACCGCCACCCGACGGCGGCAACATTTTCCGCGCAAACTTCCGCACGACACGTCCCAGTCGCCCCCGCGTCTGGTGCAGCGGCGTCGTATACGACAGGCTCGGCGCGTCGACGTAAGAGAGCGGCGTGCACTCGTCATATTCATATCCCGGCGACCGCATCGACGCCGACCGGCTAGCTTTCAGCGCTGGCTCGGCACCGCACACCCTCCGGATCGCCGCTGGCGTTGGCTTCTCGCTCTCGTACCGTCCCGTCGTTCTGTGTGAGCTCGTCGTCGTCTTTCTCCGCGTCGACGGCAATGGCGGACCCGCCAGTCCCATCTCCACCACCGTCCACTTGTCCCTGCAGACACGGTCAGACACAGACCCGTCTCAGACGAGAGAGAAAAAAAAACGCACGCCCGTTCGATCCATCCCGCCTTCTTGAGTTCCGTTCGCGCCAGCCGGTCCAGTCGATCCAACGGACTGCTCGTCAGCAGCTGCCACTCACTCGTCAGCCATCTTCCACGCTCGAGACCTGCCACGCACCATCTTGCCCACATCACGCGTCCCGTCGTCCCCCCGTGTATCACATACCCGCCGAAAGATCCCTTCCCTCGTCTCGTGCCTCGCATACGGATACGAGCCCGTACGCTCCCGCCAGCTGACGTCCCCCACCTCCACCAGCTCCACGTCTTCGTCATAGCTGAAATCGAGCCACGAATCAAACGATCCTAGGTCTTGACGCGTTTCTCCCTTGGTCGTGTGAGCCCCCTTGCACAGCACTGACGTCGACATAGACCCACCGCCAACACCCGACGCGACTTGACGACGTTCACCACGAACACCAGCTCCCTCTCCGTCTTGTGCGACGACGGATGGTCAAACGCATCCGCGATCCTCCCCAGCACAGTCATCGCGTCTTCCGGCTTGACCTCACTCGGGAAGGCGCACGGACTCTCCATGCATGCAGGAGCGCACAAGGCGGTTCGACGGTCGTTGGCTGACGGCGAACTTTGCCTCTTATGATCGTACGGCATGTCAGCCTTCCAAAGGATATGATCCGTACCCGACCGTTAGCCGCCACAGGGATCTCGTTCCTCCGGCTACCAGCCCACAGAGGCCGCCGTCGCCTCGACGAGCTAGTCGCCACTCCAGCACCAACCTGCTCTGCACGTCCGAACAGGTTCAGCGAACGGTGCCCCCGTCTTAGGGATCCAACAATATGCGCTCGCCGTGCCCGCACCTCGACTCATGCTTACACCTCTGCGTCCTTCATGCCTTTGGCCAATGCCATCGACGGTAAGCAGGGTCATTAAAACTAAGTAACCTGCAATATTAAAGAAAACTGAAATCATTCGTGGCGTCCGACAACATTACGGCAACTCGGGTCATGTTCCCTCCTCTTCCTTGTTCTGGAATCGCAGGCATACCCATGTCGAGAACATTCGTGTAGGGCGAGTCCGGCGTCACGCGCGGATCACGATTGGGGTGGCGAGTTCGAAGGGGAGAGGATTAAACCAGTAAGGAGTGGGGGAAAGGGGGTCACAACGTCACCGAGAGACAGGCGCGTGCGTACGATCAGGGGATCACGGTACATATTCGGTACATCGAGGAGACTGCACAGAAGTCTCTGTCTTCGAGAACGACGCGAGCTACTTAAATACGTACGTCTGAGGCTATGTAGAATGGAAAGGGACAAAGGATTCGGTTCGGCATCGTATCGGTCCGGTTGCTTACTGTCCAGGCGTAACCGGTATGCGATCCTTACAGTCGCTATCTAAAAAATGCAGTAAACGACGTCGAGTTCGTTTCTCACACCCATCACCAAACGACGTCACCCGATGACGTCTACACACCACTACTCGGGCGGCGTCGCCGTATAAATCCCAACCCCCCCAGGCCTAAAATTAAACCCAGTCACGCTCGTATTCTCCATCGCCGAAAAGAGGCACCGTATCTGCGACGCCGCATTCGACGTCATCTTGCCAAGCCCCACAGCGCTCCACGGCACGTGCACCTCGGTTCTGTTCAAATTCACAGCCAGAACCAGATACGCCGTCCCGTTGTGCACCACGTTCACGTCCACGCCGCGTACGTCGAATTTCGCAATCGTCGCCGTCGGGTCGACGTAAAACGGCTGCACCGTCTCTCTCAAGACGGCCGTGAGCGCGTGCGACATGCCCTCGATCGTTGTGGCGTTGCCCGTGGTCGTCGGATACTGAAAAGAGACCATGCCTGAAGAAGAGTCATCGATCGTTTTCTTTCAGATACGGTGGCGTCACGTTTTTACCTGTGGCGCCGTGGTTGAACGACGTTAGAATCATGGCTGCCCATTGCGCTCCCGTCGGAATCCGGTCCCAGTATCTAGTCGTCCGTCGTCAGTACACGAAAATCGAATCGTCGCCTTTGCTCACGCTCCGTCCCCAAAGGCCTGGGGTGTGCTCCAAACAGCCTTTGTACGGTGATACCCAAGGACGTCGAGTCTCTGCTTGAACGTTTGCACGCGTGCCTTGATGTCGTAAATGTGGCCCTCACAGTTATCACAGCCACAGTGTCCAAAGTCGGGGGTACACGGTGCGTGCCACACCGCCGAAAAGGTGGCGTTGATACTAACTGGGTACGCGTCCTCGAGTATGATGTCTGCGCCTCGAACATAAGGTGCAAAATTGTAATCCTAAAAAAACCCAAGTTCAGGTCGTCTCCCAAGTGAATGGTCGGACTATCAAGTTACCTGACAATTTAGTACGATCGAGACGGGATGGTAACCATCCTTTGAATAAATCACGTCATAAGCGTTGCGGGTGGCGTCAAAGGGATCTGAATTCCCATCCGGCTCGTGAGCAGTTTCCCAAAGAAGAAGGTTAGGGAGCGAGCTATACGCCTCGACCAGCTGAGCGACGGCCGTCAGATTCTGATAATTCCTGCCACAAAAAAAAAAATAGAAACAAAAAACAGTGAGACGACGCCGTGCACTCCGATCCGACGACGTACGCTCGCATATCAAAGACGAGGTACAACCCAAGCTCGGCGGTTCTCTCGAGGACTTGCTC
>JBBPMF010000657.1:0-19864 GCA_038090175.1 Austroboletus eburneus | reverse complement strand
ATTGGGAGTAGATGGTCCAGATGATTGTCCATTGTCTGAATGATCTGGTTGATTGGGGTGATTTATTTCTAGAGGTATTGAAAAATAAAATTCTCTGGATGGTTTCAGATTCCATGTATCAGAGGGAAGGTCATTAGATGCAGTATAGTCTTCTTGTGGGGTTTTATGTTCCATAGGAATTGGGTCAGGTTCATCAGTTTCTTTGTTTTTGAAACAATATGGAAAAGAATCCTCATCAGGGGTGGCAGTATTGGAATCAACTTGAGTTTGATCTGTTTTGAAATAAAAGGTCCAGCCTTTAGTACCATGAGGGTAGCCAATAAACACCATTTCTGTGGATTTGGGAAATAACTTGTTCTTCCTCTTAGCATCAGGTATATGGACATAGGCTTTACATTCAAAGACCCAAAGATAGGATACATCTGGAGTTTTATCAGAGAATAGCTCTATTGGTGTCTTCCACTTAATATGGTGAATGGGTTGATGATTATATATATGAAGAGCTGTGGACATAGCATCCTGCCAGAATGAATGTGGCATGCAAGCATAATGAAGCATGGAGTGGGCTTTTTCCATTATGGTGCAATTAAATCTCTCTGCATGATCATTTTGTTGAGGAGTGTGGGAAACAGAAGTAAGATGAGTAATCTCTCTGGACATGAAGAATGAGCAAAGTTCTCCAGCCAGGAATTCCCCCCCTCAATCAGAATGGACAGAGGTGACAGAGGAGCCAAGGAAATTTTCAGCCCAGCAAACCATGTTCTGAAAATGAGAAGCAACAGCACTTTTCTGATTGACAAAGGCAAGCAGAGTATAGAAGGAATAATCATCAATAAAGGTAAGGATGTATTTGACCTGGGGATGAGAAGCAACAGGCATAGGGCCAATCAAATCAGTATGCACCAAAGCCAAAGAATGATTAGCATGCTTGGAAGAAGTGGGATAAGATGAAGAGGGCATTTTGCCAAGAGCACATCCTTTGCATGGAGGGAAGGAAGAAGAGGAAGAGAAAGATGGTGAACCAGAGGTAATACAAAAAGCTTGGTGAAGGGCACTTTGAGAGAGATGACCAAAACATTGATGCCAAAGATAGAGGGAGGATTGATCCGAAAGGGTGGCAACAAGGAAAGCAGCAGAAGTAATCTGGGAAGTCTGAAACCAGTGCAGCTTGTTGGATGGTGATAAGGCTGAAGCCCATATCACCAACACTCCAGCCTTGTTCCAAATATTGGTAGTATCCCCTAAGATCTCACAATGATATCTCTGCATCGTTAAAGTGAGAACAGATAACAAACGATTGGAAGCTGTGGAAGCATGCCAAACATTTGTCAGGGTAATTGGAGGAAAGGTATGATCACCATGTAATTGCTGTAAAATGATGGTGCCAGAATGTCATATCCCAGATTTCGACCAAGTCCCCTCCAGCCATCTCCAAGGCTGTATGGCCATCTCCGGTGATCTAACTCCAGAGTTGAAGCATTCCATCGCTAAGTCTTCCCGGTCTCTCGTCTGTTTCTCTGTATCCAATCCTATGCTCTTTCCCTGTACGTTATACTTACATTACCTTCTTATACTTCCTTGTTCACTATTTAGTTAGCCTCCATTCTATACTGTTGTACTCGGACAAGGAAGCACAGCCCCAGCTGTGTGACTTGCCGGCACAGTAGCAGTTCCTTTGTATTCTCTGCATGACCCTAGCCTTTCCTTCTTCGGAATTCCGATCTCTGTATATAAATCCATGTACCCTTAGCTTAGACCTTAGTTCAAATATCGATTTAATCACCCGCTTTACTCCTTTGCCATTGATCTCACATCAGCATTCTCTCATCTGAGTCTAGATGACTCACCTCCAACCCTCCAACCCTCCAGCTTCCGCCTCTCTCATAAATTAGTGACAGCAGACTTGAACAAGGGCACACCACATAAGGTGAAGCCAAAGTCGTTTTCTGAACTGTACACCTCCAGCATTCTGGAGATTTGTACCTGGACCTCCATGGAACCAGATTTAACACAGAACCAATCATCTGCATTGTGCCAGTATTGGCAACTGTGGCAGACTTGGTAGTCATGCCCAGATGTACAAAATCATCTATAAATGGAGAGAGATGATCAGTGGTTCCACTATCAACCAACCAATGAGAACAGAAAAAAGATAATCAATCTCCCTTTATCACAGCAGCAACATAATCAGAATCATAGCCATGTATTCTCTGCTGGGTATGATAATCAGAGTAGAAGTAAGGATCTCCCATAATCCCTTTAAGACAGTCTCCAGGCACATTATAAATGGGCTTGGGAAGGGGCAAAGGGGTACTCTGAATAGGAACCTGAGTAATATTGGCATGATTACCAAAATGATCTCTTCCAGAGACAAGATCTCCAAGCGACAACCTAACCACCTGTTTCTTTTTCTTCTTCAGCTTCCCACTAAGCTGAGACTGTGCTCCAACCACAGTGGGTTGAGTAGAAGAAGTGGGCTCAAAAGGGTTGAACAGATAAAGCCATATCCATATCAGTTTCTTCAGGATCAGAGTTTGTCCAATCTGTATGAACAAACATTGATTCATTGCTGTACTCCATAGGAGTTTCCTCTTGATCAAACTCTAAGTAATCAAGGAATTGATTACAAAGGTCTTCAGAGTCATCTGAGATTATCTCTTCCTGACCAGATGTTTCCACCTGATTAACAAAGCCATCAATCTGATGGGCAGATGTGGGAGCCTTCTCCTTTCCTTTAGCTTTTTGTTGTTGATAGGCTTGTTTCTTCTTCTGCTTGGAATCATTGTTGGGATTCTTCCATATAGTAGATCTCTTCTGGCCATGAGAAGGATCAGAGGGTTAATTTGAATGTGTAGTCTGTGGTCTCCAAATATTTTGTTGAGAAGGATCATATCGAATCATAGTAGAAGAATTTGAAGAAGAAGAAGGGTGTGCTTGGACCTCAGAGATCCGAGCAGCAAGGGGCGGATGAGAGTGAATAGCTCCACAAAGATCTGCTTCACCAAGTATCTTGCTAGTGACAAGATTGACAGTAAAGTCACTTTCCTTGACAGTGGCAGTAAGAGTCAAGGCAAGGTGGAAATAGTTGGGAGGCAATTGATTCAGAATGATCATTGCACAAAGAAATTAAGGGATTTTGAGGTCTGCAGCAGTCATGCACTCAAAAAGAGAATTGATAGAGGAAATGTCATCTCCTGCATAAGCAGGGCAGATGCAATGATTGGAAACTTTATGAAAAAGATGGAATTGGCCAGCTATTCCTTTAGTTTTGTAAAGAGTGGCAAAAGTGTCCCAAAGAGCTTTTGCAAGAGATGGGAAGGTGGTATGATCTGTCCAATCATAACTGACATTAGCCAAAAGGCTATCAGAGAGAGTGGCAATCATAACATCATGGACACGTTTGTTCAGTACTTTCCAGGTGGCCTTATCTGCAGCATCAGAGCAGCCAGCATAAGTGAGAGTGCTGTCTATAAAACCAGCAACACCATGCATTTGAAGAATGCCATACATGCACTTCTCCCAGATGTTGTAATTGGTTTCTCTTATAAGCATGGAGACTCAAGAGTAGATGGTGGTGTTGATTTTGAAGTCTTTAGAAAGAGTAGACATTGCTATAGATATCTGTGAAAAGATGAAGGGAGATCTGAAAAATCATCAGTCCAGTTGTCATGAATCAAGAATAGATAGGAAGGTTGAATAGGAACCAGAACAATCAGAGGTGCCAGTGTCTGCCAAGATTGTCTCAAATATTGTCTCCATTGTCTCCATTTCCTCTGTTTCTTTGTTGGATTTCCTTTCTTGCTTTTCCAAGATTGTTGTCATATCTTCTTGTTAGATAGAGGTCTTGATATATTAGAAAAGATAGTATTGGAGTCTCAAGTCCATGTAGGACTCGGAATGATGTCATCATAATTGAGTTCTTCAAAAAAGAATGGATTTTCTAATGTGACATCATCAAAGTAACCTCTAAGAGCAATGATGTAATGTTCTGAACAAGAATGAAAGGGAAGATAAATGATACACATAGTGAGGGAATTGAGTTGCAAGAAATTGTCATAAGGGAATTCCATGTTCATTGCATAAGTTGCTCCATGATTTCTATTCATAGGCCAAAGTGAAGGGACCAGGAAAGAGAAAAGAAGATCAATTATGTATTTAAAGCCTTCTATGTGCTTTTCCTTCCACAGTAGCCTGTTGAGATCTTCTTGGAACAGCTCTTGTTCCAAGCCCTTCATATATGGCTCTAAGCTCATTGTGAGAGGATGCATTTTTGATGAGCCATTGGATC
This sequence comes from Austroboletus eburneus, assembly GCA_038090175.1. Lineage (NCBI taxonomy): Eukaryota > Fungi > Basidiomycota > Agaricomycetes > Boletales > Boletaceae > Austroboletus > Austroboletus eburneus. The sequence goes on along the minus strand of JBBPMF010000657.1, from coordinate 15,576 downwards.
CATTGTTGTTGAATGAAGTGCTTATCCTTCCTATATGTGTTAAGAAGGTTCTGTTCAACTGCATTCAATGAAGCATGGTGATGAAGATGGAAGAGATCTTGATGGAATACATCCATGCAGTGATGAAGAAGACAGAGGTAGGGAGCTTGCTCAAAAGCTCGAGAATTAATATTGCCATAGAGGCAGTTCAGTTCTAGAGCTCCTACTAGATTGTCATGGTAGGAATACTTTACATGGTCATAGAAGAGGATTTCATAGCCAAGATGATGCACATGAATCTGGTGGGTATGATTGTAGTAGTTGACTGGGAAAGCCCAGCCAGCAGACTCATAAGCAGCAGCAAGGGAGTTGTCAGGATACATGAATGAGTTAATATTTATCCCAGATGGGATGCTGGTCTCACATGGCTGGATAGAGAATGGATGTGCCATGCAGTTGGAGTTGAGAGCATTAGGAAGAGGGATGTGAGGCACCCCTGCCATTTGGATGGTGGGAGGCACCTTGATGGGGTAAGTGTTAAGTTCAGTTTCGCTGGGGCCCAGGTACATGACTCCAGAATGCCAGAGTTGTACTGGGGTTGGAGCGGCGTTGGCTTCACCTTATGTGGTGTGCCCTTGCTCAAGTCTGATGTCACTAATTTATGAACAGGGCAGACTAGAGGTCTGGAGGGTCAGAGGGTCAGAGGAAAGTCATCAAGACTTAGATGAGAGAATGCCGAGATGAGATCAATGGTGAAAAGAGAAGAAGCAGGAACTAAGGTGATATTCAAACTGAGGTACTAAGACAGAGTACACAAGTTTACATACAGAGGAGGAAAGTCTGAAAAGAGTATAGTACTAATCGGAAGAGTGGAAGTAGTGAAGTACCAGTGCAGTGCTGGTTTGTTGCACAGCCAGAGCTGTGTGCCTTACCCTGAACACTGCACAACAGAATGGAGACTAACTAAATAGAAATACGATGGCATAAAAGGATAACATAACATAACGTACAGATGGATGGAAAGAATGGAGATGGAGGACACAGAGTGGTTGGAGAACACATATTGGAGGAATGTCACTGGAGGTGACTTGAATAGTATCAGAGGTGGTCAGAGTTAACTTGGTGAAATTCTGGGATATGACAGTATTCCCCTCTTAGGCCTGAACCCCTGAAGGCCATGAGAAACATCTAAGTGGAGGCGTGTGGAGGTGGCAGTTAGCTGGGGCTTCTGTGTGGGAATCAAAGCCAGGTGATGTCGAAGGTGGTATAAAAGATGGGGGTCTACCTGTCCACTTCTTTCGTCAACATTTTCATCATGTCTCTTAACCCATCATCGATCACGTCTACTCCTTTTCCCAACATGACCTCCTGGTCAGACGATCGTCTACAGGAGAAAGACAATGACAACAAAGAGCTCGGTCAAGCAAAGTTCACTGAGCACTGCTGTCGCGCAACAAAGAGGAAAGAAAAAAAGAGGTGCAAAGAGGAGGAGAAGAGGCAATGTGAAGAGGACAATCGGAGGAAGGTGGAGGATGCTGCAAAAGCAAAGCACGAGGCCAAGGAGGCTGAACAGAGGAAGAGGGAGAAGGAGCAAGCGAGGGAGCAGGTAAAGGAAGTCACCAAGGTAAGTTATTTCAGACACCTCAGAGTGGGGCTGATAACTCAGTGCAGGAGCAAAGGGGTCCAGATCCTGCCCAGTCTAAACCCAGGCAGAAAGCCAAGGGCAAGGCGAGGGCAGTTGAGTTGCCAGTGGAGCAACTGGAGGACATGTGCCACCAGTGTATCACCAAGAACATCGAGTGTGTGCCGTCCCAAGGGAGAAAGGCCACATCATGCACCACATGCACTGCAATCAAGATGCAGTGCGAGTGACTGGGTTCCATGCCCAAGGAAGATGACGACAAGGTGGAGATAGTGGAGGTTCCAGCATGGAAGAAGCACAAATTATACGTCAGTGTGCTGAGGCTGAAGAAGAAAATGTGGACCGATGCAGAAAATGACAGGCTGGTGGCTGGATCATCAGGGGTGTGTCAGGGGGTAACGGAGGAGTCGGTGTTGACTGCACTCCTTTGGGAGATGGTGGAGGCCTGACACTGGGATGAAAGAAGGGTGGTGGTGCAAATGGTGGTGCTTCTGGAGGTGCGAAAGGCGATTTTGTCACTGATTGCCATCCAGTGGGAGGCCATTGAGATGCACCTCGACTGATGGGACATAGAGGACCGGCAGTCCCTTACTCCGTCAGAGGACGACTTCGAAGCAAGGTTGGCAGAGCTGGCCGGGCTGGTGGTGGAGGTGTCGGAGACTGCAAAGAGGGACACTGGAGCTGAGGGGACCAGTGACAATGCCAACACTGAGGAGGAGTGTACAGATGAGGAGATGGGCGGCCATTAAGGCCTTGACTCTTGTATAGTAGTGTAAAGTAATCTTTTGTTTTTTCTGTGTTTTCTTTTTCTGTACATGATAAAGTCATTGTTTTCAGAGATAGGAGGAAATAAAATGGAGTAAATGGAAACATATACAGAGACGGAGAAAAAGCAGATCAAAGTACTATGAGAGAAATTGAGTTAAAGGAAATCTAAGTAGGGAAATAGATCAAGATATATGAGGACTGGGCTTATCTGGATACTGGACATGGAAATCGACAACTAGCTCGGAGGCGTGATCTAGCTCTGTTGTGAGTAACCAGGATGTTTCTTTGTCGGTTCCTTCATAGCCAGACCATTGGACTAGGTATAGGATTTTGCAATGCTTTCTCCTGTGTCATATCCCAAATTCTCGCTAAGTCCCCTCCGCTCCTCCATGTGCATTACTTCCGCTATTCCGCTTCTATGTCCTCCGCTACTTCGTGTCCACTCTACTTCTTGCGCTCATGTACGTTATGTTACATTTCCCTTTGTTCTCTTTGTAGTTAGTCTCCATTCCATCACTGCGGTGCTCAGGGTAAGGCGCACAGCTCCAGCTGTGCGACTGACCGGCACAGCAGCGGTACTCTGTTTCCTCCGTCGCTCTGACCCTGACTTTACTACATTTGGACTTTGACCTCCGTATATAAACCCGCTGTAATATGTCTTAGCCCCTCAGTTTGAATATCAACTTAGTTTCTGTCCTCTGCTCTCTCCTCCGTCATTGAGCTCGTCAATGAGTTCTCTCACTTGAGTCTTGACGACTCTCCTCTGACCTCTGGTCACTCCATACCTCCGCTCCGCTCCCCTCATAAATCAGGGACAATGGAACTGGACAAGGGCGCACCACATAAGGTGAAGCCAAAGTCCCTACCCCCTCCGACCAACTCCGGCGCTCCGGAGTTCGCTACCCAGTCCCCGATGGACCCGTACTTAATACACCACTTTTACAATGGTTTTCTGGACTGGATCAAGGATGAAGTCTCCTACATTGGCAAGCCTGATACCCTTGCTGACCTCCAACATCTTGTGCAGTCTATTGATGCATGTTATTGGAAGCACAAGTCTGAAGTTAGTCGCCAACAGAAGCCTTCTGGCCCCCAGAAGATGTCCTCTGATAACAAGCCTTCATCCGACAACAAGTCCAGCAGTAATAAACCCAACAATCATAAGGGCAAGTCCACCACTACATCCCCCACCTCCAACTCCCCCCGCATCTCTCCACCAAAACCTGACCTCTTGTTGAAGCTCAGTAAGGACAGTAAGCTGACCACTGTCGAATGAAAATAACGCTTTGACAATAACCTCTGCATGTTCTGTGGCCAAAGTGGTCATGTTGCGAAGGATTGCTCCAAGTCCACTTCTTGGGCATCCAAAGCATGTGCTGCTAAACCAACTCTGGAAGCTAAACCGGAGGCCTCCACAGAGGCGAAAAAATAGAGCATGACCTCCAAAGCTCTGCACAGCCAGATGGTCGCATTGACACCATATGTGCACTCCGTCTCAACGTGTCTGCTCTTTCTGACCCTTGATCACTTATGCCATCCGTTTCTTTAGTCTCTCATGATATCTCTCCTTTCCCAGCACTTGTAGACTCTGGATCCTCCATTTGTTTTATAGATACGTCTTTTGTGAATAAACATAACCTGTTCACCTATATGGTTCAACCTCTTCTCCTCCGACTATTCAATGGCACCTCAAACTTGACAATTACTCAGGCTCTTGAACTCTCTGTTCTTTTTCCCTCCGGTGAAATCACTCTGACAACATTCTATGTCACTCTGGTAGATGGCTCCTGTTCCTTAGTTCTAGGACACAACTGGCTTACCTGCTTCAATCTGTTGATTGACTGGGTTACATACTCAGCAGTCCAGTCCGGCACCCCCAAGCTCACCCTCGATGCCTAAGGTTTCACCACCTCCCATTGTCCCTCCCACCTCCGATACACTGAGATTTTCTGACTGCAAGACATCGCCAATCATGCTTATCAATGCTCCGGCGTTCGTGTTGGCTTGTCACCTACAGGGTTCTGATCAATTTAGCCTGCAGTTTTGTCCTTGGAAAGGTAATCTTTGAGCCTCAGCAACCCAACCTCCTGAAGAAATCGATCTCTCTGAAGTTCCTCTGGACTATCATAACTTCTTCGACATGTTCAGTAAGCGGCAAGCTAACACTCTTGCCCCTCACTAAGAACACAATTTGAAGATCAATTTGGAAGAAGGTACCTTGCCCCCCCCTTGATACCACCTACTCCCTCTCCCAGTTCAAGTTAGAGTTTCCTCCATGCCTTCCTTGACAAACACCTCTTTATCGGTTTTATCTGATCCTCTTCCTCCACTCATATAGCTCTGGCCCTCTTCGTCCACAAGAAGGATGGTTCCCTCCATCTTTGCATTGACTTCAGAGGCCTGAACAAGATTACAAAGAAAGACCACTATCCACTCCCCTGCATTTCTGACCTTCTTGACACCCCAAGCCACACTAAAATCTACTCCAAGATTGACCTCTGGCATGCATACCACCTGGTCCATATCGCTGAGGGTGATGAATGGAAAACAGCCTTCCATACCTGGTATGGCTCATATGAATGGTTAGTTATGCCGTTCAGTCTTACAAATGCCCTGGCAGCATTCCAACAGTTTGTTAATATCATTTTCACCAATCTGCTTGATGTCTGTGTGATTGTCTACCTCGACGATATCCTCATTTTCTCTGAAGACATGTCCTTTCACAAAGAGCATGTCAAGGAAGTATTACGCCATCTCTGGAAGCATGGCCTCTATGCAAAACCTGAGAAATGTGAGTTTCATATGGACTCCACCAAGTACCTTAGATACTGGATGTCCCCATCCTGACTTACGATGGCTCTGGACAAGGTTCAGTCGATTCTCGACTGGCCTGAGCCTTGGAAAGTCAGGAACGTTCAATCATTCTTGGGCTTCACCAACTTCTATAGGTGTTTCATTTACAACTACTCCGATATCATTGTTCCCCTTACTTGCCTTACCCACAAAGGAGTTCCCTGGCAATTCACTGACGCCTGTCTCTCTGCCTTTAATGCCCTGAAAACCACCTTTACCTCCACTCCTATCCTTACTCACTGGACTCTGGATGCTCCTATCATTGTTGAGACTAACACTTCTGACTACGTCATCACCGGCATTCTCTCCATCAAATGCCTGGATGACAAGATACGGCTGGTGGCTTACTACTCCCGCACAATAACATCTCCGGAGTTGAATTACAATATCCATGATAAGGAGCTTTTGGCGATTCATGAAGCATTCCAATCCTGTTACCTTGAAGGTTCCAGTACCCCTGTCGATGTGGTCACTGACCACAAAAATCTCAAGTATTTTTCCACAACTAAACTCCTTATCCGGCAGCAAGCACATTGGTCCAAATATCTGTTGCAGTTCAACATGGTGATCTGGTTCCACCCCAGCTGCCTTGGCAAGAAGTCCGATGCCCTCACTAGACGCTGGGATGTCTATCCCAAAGAGGGGGATAAGGACTATGCTCACATAAACTCACACAACTTCTGACTGGTATTTATCCAAGAGCAACTTACTGTGTCCCTATGAGCTACCTACCTTGCTTACCTGGTCCTCTGGGCTAGCACCCTCTTTGATCTTGAAAAGCTCCACAGTGATATCCTCACTGGTCTCCCTTCAGACCCGCGAGCTGCTATCCATCTCTCCCCTTTCGATCATCCATCCGACTCTACCCCTCCCCACTGGACTGTGGACATTGATGGCTTCCTCCGTCTCAATGGTCATATATATATCCCTGACATCAATGTCCTCTGGCTTTGCGTCCTCCAATTTAAGCACAACCACCCCATCTCTGGCCATTTTGGGCAAAATTGCACCTTGGAACTAATCTGTCACAAATACACTTGGCCAGGCATCTGGACATTTGTCAAGGAGTATGTCGCTTTTTGTACAGCCTGCACCTGTGCAAAGGTTCCTTGTTACAAGCCCTATGGTCTTCTCAAATAACTCCCAATCCCTGAGAAACTGTGGAATTCAATCTCCATGGATTTCATCGAGCAACTCCCAACCTCCTTCAGACATATAGCCATTCTAGTTGTAGTCAACCATCTATCCAAACAATGTATCTTCATTCCGACTGATGACAAGATAACATCTCCAGAGTTGGCCAAGCTCTTTCTCCTCCATGTCTTCTCCAAGCATGAAGTACCCTCTCATATCACCTCTGATTGAGGCTCCGAATTTATCGCCCACTTCTTCTGATCTCTAGGCAAAGCACTTGACATCAAGCTCCACTTCACTTCCGGATATCATTCAGAAGGTGACAGACAGACTGAGTGAATAAACCAGACATTGAAACAATACCTTCAAATCTATTGCAACTACCAACAAGACAACTGGTCTGAACTCCTGCCCCTCGTGGAGTTTGCCTATAACAATGCTCTGAATGCTTTCACCAGTGTCTCACCCTTGTTTGCCAACAAGGGTTATGATCCTAACATTTCCATCCATCCTGAATGTGATTTGACGTCTGCTTGCACCAGAGAATATTCGGTAGATCTTGATTCTCTTCATCAATTCCTATGTGAAGAGATAGCTGCAGCCCAACAGCAATACCAAGGATTGGCCGACACCAAGCGGACTCCTCCTTTGAACTTCAAAGTCAGAGATCAGGTTTTTGTTAAGGCTAAGTACTTCAATTCTACTTGACCATCTAAAAAGCTCTCCAAGAAGAATCTAAGTCTATATCCCATCATTGCCCAAGCCGGTTCCCTCTCTTTCACTCTACGACTATCCAATGCTATGAAGGCCGTATATCTGGTCTTTCACATCTCACAGCTAGAACCTGCATTTCCAAACACCATTCCAAATTGCATCCAACCTCTGCCACCTCTGATAGAAGTTGACGGCGAACCTGAGTACGAGATCACTGAGATCCTCGACTCCAAAATGGACTGCAGACAAAAAAATTGCAAAATCCTGTATTTAGTTCAGTGGTCCAGCTATGAAGGTACCGATGAAGAAACATCCTGGTTGTTAGCAACAGAACTCGACCACATGTCAGAACTCATCTCTAACTTCAATTCCCAGTATCCAGATAAGCCCAGTCCTCATATTCCTTGATCTGTTTTCTTTACTTAAATTTCTTTAAACTCGTAGACTTTTCTGACAATACTCTGATGTTTTCATTATACTCACTCCGATCTCCATTTCTTAAAACTTACATTTACAAAAAAAAAAAACAGACAAAATATGCTACTTGTACATTACAAGGAGGACGACGATGGTCTACTGGCCCCCCATATCCACGTCCTTCTCTCCTTCTCTATCTATGTTGGCTTCTGCACCAGTTTCCTCCATCTCCATTTCCATTTCTTTTTCCATTTCTTTCTCCTTACCCTTTCCAGCTGCCTCCGCTGCTTCCTCCACCAGCAACCTCAGCTCCTCTGGCTCTGGCGTTCCCACCTCCGACCCACTCACATCCTGCTCCCACCGCTCCCGGTTCTCCCATTCCCATCGCTTCAGCTAAGTAGTGACCAGCTCCTGCTGGTTTGCAACCAGGAGGGCAATCACCTCCTTGATATCACAGAGGGCCACGTTCTGGTTGGCAAGCCTCTGGGACTGCTGCCTGGTCGCCGATGCAAGCTCCAGGATGGAGTCTCACTGCCTTGAAGGGCTGGCGACTGGACTCACCTCCATGTCCGTCCTCATCTTCTTTCTCGATGGCACTCCCATGTACTCCCTTTTTCTCTTCGATGCCACCATCTCCACCACCTCCTCATCGTCAGAGTTGGCCCCAGGCATTCGCAACACATCTTGATTGTGGCACATGCCACACAGGACACTGCCTTCTTTCCCAGCACCAGCATGTACTGATTGTTCAGCCGGATGCACCTCTTGCAGGCATCCTCTGGCTGCTCAACTTTCTCGTCCACTGCCCTCGCCTTCCCCTTGCCTTTTGGACGGGGCTTGGGTCAGGCCAGTGCCTGACCCTGCTCCATGTCAGCAAACCTTCAGTCTTGGTGATAGCCACTTACCTCCAGTGCCTTGGAGCATTGCTGCACTGCAACCTTCTTGGTCCTTCTCTTGGCTTCCTTTTCCTCCTTCCTCAGGCACTCAGCCTCCTCCACTTCATGCCTCACTTTTTCCTCTGCCTTCTTCTTCTTCTGCTCCTCCTCCTCTCGCTTCCTCTTTTTCTCAGTCACCTGCCGGTGGCACTCCTGGTGTTTCGCCAAGGCAAAGGCCTCGTTGTTGTTGTTGTTCTCTTGAAGCCGGTTGTCGGACCAGGAGATGATGTCAGGGTAAAGGGTCACAGAAATTGTCGTCATGGTTAAAGACATGGTAGTGATTTGAAGAAAAGAAGCAAAGCCAACTTCCCCACCTTATATATCCAATCTGAACCCTGATCCCACCTTGCTTAGCCCTCCACCACTCTGCTTTGACCACCCCACTCAATTCACATTGTCACAACTTCACAGATGGTTTCCACAGCCTTCAGGGGTTCAGGCCTAAGAGAGGGATACTGTCATATCCCAGATTTCGACCAAGTCCCCTCCGGCCATCTCTGAGGCTGTATGACCGCCTCCAGTGATCTTACTCCAGAGTTAAAGCATTTCATTGCTAAGTCTTCCCTGGTCTCTCATCCGTTCCTCCATATCTGATCCTATGCTCTTTCCCTGTACGTTACACTTACATTATTCCCTTATACTTCCTTGTTTGCTATTTAGTTAGCCTCTATTCTATACTATTGTGCTTGGACAAGGAAGCATAGCCCCGGCTGTGCAACTTGCCGGCATAGTAGCAGTTCCTTTGTATTCTCCTCACAACCCTAGCCTTTCCTTCTTTGGAACTCTGACCTCCATATATAAACTCATGTATCCTTAGTTTAGACCTTAGTTCAAATATCGATTTAATCACCTGCTTTACTCCTCCACCATTGATCTTGTATCAGTGTTCTCTCACCTGAGTCTAGACAACTCACCTCCAACCCTCTCATAAATTAGCAACAGTGGACTCGAACAAGGGCACACCACATAAGGTGAAGCCAAAGTTGCTTTCCAAACCGTACACCTCCGGCATTCCGGAGATTAGTACCCAGACCACCATGGGACCAGATTTAACATTAAGAGGAGATGGAGCAGAAGAAGGAGGTGGAGGAAAAGCAAGGTGTGAAGCAGAAAAGGCCGAGTACTTGAGAAAGGAGGAAAAGGAAGCCAAGAGAAGGGCTGAGGAGGTTGCAGTGCAGCAACACTCCAAGGCACTGGAGGTAAATGGCTATTGCCATGGCTGGAGGTTTGCTGACATGGAGCAGGGGCAGGCACTGGCCCAACCCAAGCCCTGTCCAAAGAGCAAGAGAAAGGCAACAGTGGTGAATGAGAAAGTCAAGCAGCTGGAGAATACCTAGAAGAGGTGCATCTGGCTGAACACTCAGTGCATGCTGGCACCAGGGAAGAAGGCAACATTCTGTGTGGCATGTGCCACAATCAAGATGCATTGTGAATGCCCAGGGCCAACTCTGACTAGAGATGATGATAACGACAATGATGATGAGGTGGTGGTGGAGATGGTGGTGCTGAAGAGGAAGAGAGAATATGTGGAAGTGCCACTGAGAAAGAAGACAAGGACAGAAATGGAGGCTTGCCAACCAGAACATGGCCCTTTGCGATATCAAGGAGGTGATCGCCCTCCTGGTTGTGAGCCAGCTGGAGCGATGGAAGCAGGAGGACCAGGAGCAGTGAGAGCAAGAGGACCAGGAGCAGTGGGAGCAGGAGGACTGGGAGCAGTGGGAGTGAAAGGACTGGGAGCAGTGGAAGCAGAAAGACCAGGAGTGGGATGTGAGTGGGTCAGAGGTGGGGATGCCAGAGCCAGAGGAGCTGAGATTGCTGGCAGAGGAAGTGGTGAAGGTAGCTGGGAAGGGTAGAGAGAAAGAAAAGGAAAAAGGAAAGGAAATGGAGACAGAGAAAACCAGTATAGAAGCTCATGTAGATGGAGAAGGAGAAAAGGACATGGAGATAGGGGGGCAGTAGACCACCGTCGTTCTCCTTGTAATGTACAAGTAGCATATTTGTCTGTTTTTTTTTTTGTAAATGCAAGTTTAAAGAAACAGAGATTGGAGTGAGTATAAATGAAAACATTGGAGTATTGTCAGAAAAGTCTATGAGTTAAAGAAATGTAAGTAAAAAGAACAGATCAAGGAATATAAGAACTAGGCTTATCTGGATATCGGAAATGGAAGTCAGAGATGAGTTCCAATGCATGGTCAAGTTCTGTCACTAACAACCAGGATGTTTCTTTGTTGGTACCTTCATAGCTGGACCACCAAACTAAGTACAGAATTTTGCAATTCTTCCATCTGTGGTTAATTTTGGAGTTGAGGATCTCACTGATCTTGTACTTAGGTTTGCTGTCAACTTCTACCAAAAGTGGTGGAGGTTGGATGCGATTTGGAATGGTGTTTGGAACTGCAGGTTCTAGCTATGAGATGTGGAAGACCAGATATATGACCTTCATAGCGTCAGATAGTTGTAGGGTGAAAGAGAGGGAACCGACTTGGGTGATGATGGAATATGGACCTAGATTCTTCTTGGAGAGCTTTTTCGATGATCACATAGAATTGAAATACTTAGCCTTAACAAAAACCTGATCTCTGACTTTAAAGTCCAGAGGAGGAGTCCGCTTGGTGTCAGCCAATCCTTGGTATTGCTGTTGGGCTGTGGCTATCTCTTTGCATAGGAATTGATGGAGAGAATCAAGATCTACTGAATTTCTCTGGTGCAAGCAGACATCAAATCATGTTCAGAGTGGATGGAAATGTTTGGATAATAACCCTTGTTGGCAAAGAAGGAAGAGAACCAATGGAAGCATTTGGAGCATTGTTATAGGCAAACTTGATGAGGGGCAGAAGTTTAGACCAGTTGTCTTGTTGGTAGTTGCAATAGATTTGAAGGTATTGTTCCAATGTCTGGTTCATTCACTTGGTCTGTTCGTCATCTTCTGGGTGATATCCAGAAGTGAAGTGGAGCTTGATGTCAAGTGCTTTGCCTAGAGGTCGGAAGAAGTGAGAGATGAATTTGGAGCCTCAATCAGAGGTAATATGGGAGGGTACTCCATGCTTGAAAAAGACATGGAGGAGGAAGAGCTTGGCCAACTCCAGAGATGTTATCTTGTTATTAGTCGGAATGAAGATGCATTGTTTGGATAGATGGTTGACTATAACTAGAATGGCTATATGTCTGGAAGAGGCTGGAAGTTGCTTGATGAAATTCATGGAGATTGAATTCCATGGTTTCTTGGGGATTGGGAGCTGTTTAAGAAGACTATAGGGCTTGTGACAGGCTGTACAAGAAGCAATGTACTCCTTGACAAATGTCCAGATGCCTGGCCAGGTGTATTTGTGATGGATTAGTTCCAAGGTGCAATTTTGCCCAAAATGGCCAGAAATGTGGTGATCATGCTTAAACTGGAGGACACAAAGCCAAAGGTCATCGATGTTGGGGACATATATATGATCATCAAGACAGAGAAAGCCATCAGCATTGATGGTCCAGAGAGAAGGGGTAGAGTCAGATGAATGATTAGAAGGGAAGAGATGGATAGCAGCTAGCAGGTTTGAAGGAAGACCAGTAAGGATGTTGCTGTGGACTTTTCAAGGTTGAAGAGGGTGCTAGCCTCGAGAACTGGATAAGCAAGGTAGGTAATAGGGACGCAGCAAGTTGCTCTTGAGTAAATACCAGTCAGAAGTTGTGCAGATTTACACAAGTGTAGTTTTTATCCCTCTCTTTGGGATAGATATCCCAGCATCTAGTGAGAGCATCAGGCTTCTCACCAAGGCAGCCAGGGCAGAACTGGACCACCATGTTGAACTGCAACAGATATTCAGACCAGCATGCTTGCTACTGGGTGAGGAGTTTAGTTGTGGCAAAATACTCAAGATTCTTGTGGTCAGTGACCACATCAACAGGGGTACTGGAACCTTTGGGGTAATAATGTCAGGTTCAGAATGCTTTATGAATCACCAAAAGCTCCTTATCATGAGTATCATAATTCAACTCCAGAGATGTCATTGTGTGAGAGTAGTAGGCCACCAGCTGTACCTTGTCATCCAGACATTTGATGGAGAGAATGCTGGCAATGGCATAGTCAGAGGCATCAGTCTTGACAATGATGGGAGCATCTGGAGTCCAGTGAGTAAGGATAGGAGCAGAGATAAAGGTGGTTTTCAGGGTGTTGAAGGCAGAGCAATAGGTATTGGTGAATTGCCAGGGAACTCCTTTTCAGGTAAAATGAGTAAGGGGAACAATGATATCAGAGTAGTTATGAATGAAATGTCTGTAGAAGTTGGTGAAGCCCAAGAATGATTGAATGCCTTTGACTTTCTGAGGCTCAGGCCAGTCAAAAATTGACTGAACCTTGTCTGGAGCCATTGTAAGTCCAGATGGAGACATCCAGTAATCAAGGTACTTGGTGGAGTCCATATGAAACTCACATTTTTCAGGTTTTGCATAGAGTCCATGCTTTTGGAGATGATGTAGAACTTTCTGAGGTGGATGATGACACAGATGTGAAGCAGATCAGCAAAGACAGTATTAACAAACCATTGGAATATTGCTGGGGCATTCATAAGACCAAACAGCATAACTAACCACTCATATGAGCCATACTGTTAAGACTGGGTCAGACTTGGTGGATGAACTCCAAAAGAGGTCGGGGAAATTCTGGAGTTGTCTTGGTGAAAGGGAGACTAGTGGGACTTTGGCTTCAGCGACTCAGAGCGGAGCGCTGCGCCCTTGTCAGATCATTGGTGGTCCCGGATTTCAGAGGAGCAGGGAAATGACAAGAAGCAAGGGAAGACAGGGGAGTTAGATTTGTCTGGATTGTCTAAGTCGTCTAGGTTGTCTAGATTGATAACTAGCTAAAGTACAGGTGACAAGACAGGACTATATATACGGAGGTCAGAGGCGGTGTACAAAGGCAATGACAGGAAACATAAGTAAGTGGAGCTGGGGAAATGGAGACAGAAAGGAAACATAAGCAGAGCTGTGTAAACACAGGATCGGAGAAATCTAAGAGGCAAGACTAGTACATAAGGAGAACAAAGAGTAACATAACTAGGATGTACAAGGATTGGAGAAGCGGAGGAGTGGAGGAACATAGAAGTGGAGGAGCAGAGGAGCAGAGGAGTGTAGGAGTGGAGGAGTGGAGGAACAGAGGAACAGAGGAGGGCTAGGATTAGGGATATGACACATACCAGGTACAGAAGGCTGTTTTCCATTCATCACTCTCGGTGATACAGACCAGGTGGTATGCATGCTAGAGGTCAATCTTGAAGTAGATTTTAGAACAGCTTGGGGCATCAAGAAGGTCAGAAATGCAGGGAAGTGGATAGTGGTCTTTCTTTGTAATCTTGTTTAGACCTCTGAAGTTAATGCAAAGATGGAGGAAATCATCCTTCTTGCAGACAAAAAGGACTGGAGCTGCATGAGCAGAGGAAGAGGATTGGATAAAACTGATAAAGAGGTGTTCATCAAGGAAGATACAGAGGGACTCTAACTTGGACTGGAAGAGGAAGTAGATGGTACCAAGGGGAGGCGAGGTACCTTCTTCCAAATTGATCTTCAAATTGTGTTCTCAGTAAGGGGCAAGAGTGTTAGCTTGCCACTTACTGAACATGTCAGAGAAGTCATGATTGTTACGATTCGTTGGGACCCTCTTTCTTTTTCTTACTTCACTTACCATGTATGCCAAAGGACCTTGGCCTTCATTGTTCAAGCCCTGCTTGGGCACTTTCTTTTATCATTATCTTTGCAATACCGCTTACTTATTTAGTGTGACTCATCCATAGCTGTATTATCAATACTTATCCAATGCCATCACATCTCCTCCATAGTGACTCAGCTTCTTTGTGATTCCATCACTTTCTATCGCTGACTCACCTTCTTCCATTGACCTACTCTTAACCATTTGGCTTGCATATATAAACCTTCAATACTCAGGTGTATTTACTATCTTAGACCTCCTGCAATTTACCTAGTATCTTGGAGTTGCTCTCAGGTCCCCCAGTCCTTGTTCTACTGTTGAGTGGATGCTCCCTTTGAACCCTCAATCGATCACTAGTCCTGTGACATCCCAAGATCCATTGATCCCTTGATCCTCAACGGTTCCCAGAACCTCTGCCAAGAAAGACCCTTGAGCAGACCCCCCCTTCAATCCAACATTAGTCTTATGCTGGCCTTAGCTTCCTTGTCAAGGAACCTCCTTGTCAGGTCCCTTGTCCTGTCAGCTGTATAGTGACAGTAAAGCCCTCGAACCCCTGCAGGCCTACACTTGACCACATCAAGCATAAAAATGATAATTTGGAGAAACTCCAGAGAGATCAATTTTTTCAGAAGGTTGAGTCGTTGAGACTCAGAGGTCACCTTTCCAAGGATGGAGCTGCAGGCTAAATTGAACAGAACCCTGTAGGTGATAAGTCAACACAAATGCCAGAGCATTGATGAGTGCAATTGATGGTGCCTTGCAGTTAGGGAATCTTGGTGTATCAGAGATGGGAGAGACAACCGGAGGTGGTTAAACATTAGGCATCGAGGGTGAGCTTGGGGGTGCCAGACTGAACTGCTGAGTAGAATGTAAAGAGATATTGCTTGTAACCCAGTCAATCAATGGATTGAAGTGGATAAGCCAGTTGTGTCCTAGAACTAAGAAACAGGAGCCATCTAGCAGAGTGATATAGAATGTTGTCGGAGTGATATCACTGGAGGAAAAAAGAATGGAGAGGTTGAGAGCCTGAGTAATTGTCAAGTTTGAGATGCTATCGAATAGATGGAGGAGAAGAGGTTGAACTGTATAGGTAAATAGATTATGTTTATTCATAAAAGAAGTATCTATAAAACAATCGGAGGATTCAGAGTCTACAAGTGCTGGGAAAGGAGAGATATCATGAGAGACTAAAGAAACAGATGGCATAAGTGATCAGGGGTCAGAAAGAGTGGACACATTGAGATGGATCTCCTTGGGTGCACATACAGTGTTAATGCAACCATCCAGCTGTGCAGAGCTTCAGAGGTCATGCTTTATTTTTTTTGCCTCAGTGGAGGCCTTTGATTTAGCTTTCAGAGTTGGTTTAGTGGCACATGCTTTGAATGTCCGAGAAGTGGACTTGGAGCAATCCTTCACAACATGACCACTTTGGCCACAGAACATGC
>JBBPMF010000656.1:0-19941 GCA_038090175.1 Austroboletus eburneus | reverse complement strand
TGCTCACGACTCTGCAGAAAATATCTGCAGGGCGATAATAATTTTCGCCCTGAGAGACAGTGAGTGTGTGTGCTTCGTCGACTGCAATAACCAATCTGGGTTCATTGGCATCGCGAGTGGAGATCTCTTCCAAACATTCGTTCATGGTTTTGTACTCTGTAAAGAGAGCCGAATCGTAAGAGGTGATATCTTGGTTGGAACTCGTTGCTGGGCCTGATGTTACTCAGATAAGGCTCCTGGGATGCAAGATGGAATAGTAGTTACCAGAAAGCGTGATCATATTAAACTTTTCCTCCAGAGAAGCAACAGTGTCTTCTTTCGCTACTGTGACCCCGCTGGCAGCCGTACTACCTTCTTTGACGAGGACGCCGAGGAATAGTTTATACGTCTATGAAATATGGTCAGCTCGATCCCACGTTCCCGAAGGAGAATTCATTACCTCTAGGTATTTTTCGTAGAGCATATCGAAGAATTTGTCCCTGGTTTGATGGCCCATAGTGCACATCTCACGGATCCAGCTCGTAGCACCCATCTTCTTATCCCCAGCGAGGCACTTCGTGATTGTATTGAAAAGAGCGACGAAGAACGCATAGCAGACAGCCTTGTATATGACTTCTTTATGGGGGAATTCGGTCAAAATTCTGGAAGGGAGCGGATCCCGTAGAGGGAATCCCAGACGGTCACCGTCCGAGCGTAGGTTCATGTAGATCACTAAAACACCGTGATTGGACAGCTAAGATCGGTTTAATGACTGTCGATGTATGCAAAATAAGATGAATCATATACCTCGGTTAACATTCTCGATTTGCCAGTACCGGAACTTTGGACAATGGAACAAAACTTTGCGTAGTATGGGGGAATACCTGGAAGCGACTTGAAGCGGTTGAACAGTATTTCGTTGCGAGTCAAGTACTCGTAAAATCCTTGAACAGCGGCACCGGAATAGTGTGCTTTGAACGATTTTGACAATCTCAACAATAGAGCTAAACAGTACCGTTAGATGGCGTCAAACAAGCTGCGTAACGCGAAACACTGACTTGGGTCCGAGTCCGATTGTGACTCTGCTTCCGCTTGGAGAATTTCTGCGAAACGATTTTTTCAGCGACGATGGTATCAAGCGAATCAAAGATGCACACACCTACCGAGGTTTCGAATTTCGCGGTACGACTTGCTCTTCCATGCGGAGGTGAGCATCTCCTGCAATTCCTCGTTGTTGTCGACCAGCTCGAGTACGTCAACGGGATTAAGGTACTTCGGATTGATGTTGCAACTTTTGGCTTTGGTCACGGTAGTCGCGACGATCGTATTAAGGAGAAGGGAACAGATGCGGACGGGAAGTATTGCACAATCAGGGTCCCAAAAGTCTTCGTAATACTTCATCAGTTCTTGCACCTCATTGTCAAGCATGTGGTGAATGGTATCACTGAGCCGATCTGAAACAGTGCGTAAAGGCATGTCCAAGTCGAGTTGTGCGACAGCAGTGAGCGCCGCTAGTACTTATAGCACGCCAGTCAATACATCGCCACTTGTGGACCGACTTCCACACCCTTTCTTTTGTTCTTTCGAGTCCCGCGACTCAAGGGATATCAGGACGAGCACCCACAATCGATGGATAACTAATCCAAATGCTGTATATCTTGACCAGCTAATACGTGATGGTGGACAACACGAGGCGTTCGGCGTTCACCGAGGTCGGCAATTAGGATATAGCCCCTCACACTCGAAGCAGTACCGGGTGGAGCCTGCGATTAGGCAACGAACGCGGGACTCGCTGCCCCAAATCCACAAAAACCAACTTAGCCCTGAACCTGTCACACAACTGGACTTTGACATGCCTCTATGCACTGTCTCAGATCGGCTCAGTGATGCCACTCACCACATGCTTGACAATGAGGTGCAAGAGTATTACGAAGACTTATGGGACCCTGATTGTGCAATACTTTCCGTCCCCATCTGTTCCCTTCTCCTTAGTACGATCACCACGACTACCGTGGCCAAAGCCAAAAGTTGCAACATCAATCCAAAGTACCTTACTCTCGCTGACGTACGCGAGCTGGTCAACGCCAATAGGGAATTGCAGGAGAAGCTCACCTCCGCATGGAAGAGCAAGTCGTATCGCGAAATTCGAAACCTCGGTACGCGTGCGCATTCTTGAGTTGCGTAACACCCTCATCGTTGACAAAAATCACTTGCTTATGTTTCCAGAAATTCTCCAAGAGGAACCAGAGCCATATTCGGACCCGGACCCATGTCAGTGTTTCGCAATTTGCAACTAGTTCGACGCCGTCTAAAATTATTGTTTATAGCTCTACCGTCGAGATTGTCAGACTCGTTCAAAGCAGACTATCGGGGTGTCGCTGTTCAAGGATTTTACGAGTACTTGACTAACAACGAAACACTGTTCAACTACTTCAAGTCGCTTCCAAAAATTCCCTCACATTATGCAAAGTTTTGCTCTATTGTCCAAAGTTCGGGTACTGGGAAATCAAGAATGTTAACCGAGGTAAAATGATTCATGTTGTTGTTATTTTGCATACATCGACAGTCATTAAATCGATCTTAGTTGTCCAGTTGCGATGTTACAGTGATCTATATGAATCTGCGGTCGGAACGTGATCGATTGGGATTCCCTCCACGGGATCGGCTCCCCTCCAAAATCTTGACCGTATTCCCCATTAAAGAAATCGAATACGAGGCTGTCTGCTATGCGTTCTTTGTCGCTCTTTTCAATACAGTCGCGAGGTGCCTCACTGGGCACCAGAAGAGGGATGATGCTAAGAGTTGGATCTACGAGATGTGCAAGATAGGCCATGATACCAGGAAGAAATTCTTCGGCATGCTCTACGAAAAATACGAAGAGGTAATGAGTTCTCGTTCGGAAATATGGAATCGAGTTGACCATATTTTATAGATGTACAAAATATTCCTTGATATGTTCGTCAAAGAAGGTAGTCCGACAGCTAGCGAGGTCGAAGTCACGAAAGAAGACACTGTTGATTCTCAAAAGCTTAAAAAGATCAAGCTTTCTGGTAACTTCCATTACATCTTGCATATCAGAGCATTATCTGAGTAATTTCAGGCCCACTGAGTTCCGATCAAAAAGCTGCCTCTTGCGATTTGACTCTCTTTGCGGAGTATAAAAACATGAATAAATGTTTGAAGGAGGTCTTCACTCGCAATACCAATGAACCCACATTGGTTATTGCAATCGACGAAGCGCACACTCTCACCGTCTCTCGGGGCAGAAGTTATCGCCCTGCGGATATTCTCTGCAGGGTCGTGAGCAAGTACTCTCATTGTGAATCGAATGAACCCGTCTGGGTTGTGTTTGCTTCGACCATTTCCAAAGTTGCAGATTTTTCACCACCTAATGAGATATGTTTGTGATGTTTTCCAGTTTCTCTCGTCACGCTTATCATTTCTCTTCCAGATAACTCTGACCGCCTTTCCCGGCGTGGAGACAAGCTATTCCTGCCTTACACACAGCTCGGATGGGACCAGGGTGCAACCGCACTCGGAAAGATTGACACGGAGAGCATCTCTCGATTGAAGCACATCGCAAGATATGGAAGACCTTTGTAACGTTTTTATTTCATTTGTCTCGATCGACCAACCTGACAACGATTGCCAATAGATGGCACTCCTTCATTTCTTCTAATTACGCAGCGGACGAAGCGATAAGAACGGCGTCGGAAAAGCTATGCTCAGCACAAACCTTCGATCCTGTCGACCTGGATCACGTGCTTGCAGTCTTGGGACAACGATTCGCTCTGGAAATAACCTTTTCACAACCCTACGCGACCGAGCATATAGAGACTGCGGTGGCAAGCCATTTACGCATTTGTCTTGGAACAACTTTGGACCGGAACTGGAAGTACACAAGTTATCCATCCGAACCCCTCCTCTCTTGCGTGGCTGCCGACCACCTGCACAAAAATTCTGGCAACTTAAAGTCCGCGTTACAAATTTTGTTGAAATATATCAACCAAGGCATGATCGATATTGGTCAACGTGGCGAACTGGCCAGCCGATTACTTTGGTTGGTGGCCAAGGACTTGTTCATTCGTACAGGGGAACGCGGCAAGGTTTTGCAAGTGAAGATGCCATCAGCATGGGACGATCATCTTCCCGATTGTGAAATGATTTCTGTCGTGAAGTGGCTCGAGTTCGTCTTTGGACCACAAATATGGAACCAGAACGAGCAAGCATTCATTGCGCGCAAAGCGTTCGAGAAGGCGTACGTAAACTTCTCGCACTGGGTATGCATGAAGGCAGATATCGGAAAGAACTATGATGATGACCTAACGTCAGTGTTTCCGCTCACGTTAACATCGTTGCTGTGAATCTGATTGTCTAATTTATGCATCTAGCCTGGACGAGTGGTCGCGCCGTCATTGGCAGAGAACCAGCGCTGTTCAGTGTAATCATCAGCAACCGCGGATCGATAAGGTGATACCGATGTATTTCAAAGAAGGATCTGAAGGCGGATCCACGAATTGGCGCATGTCACAAATTTTGATTTCGGACAAGGCTCGTAAAACGCATTCCAAGCCAACATTGCAAGCCATCACCCGACAGCACAAGAGTTTAGG
The DNA here is from genome assembly GCA_038090175.1 of Austroboletus eburneus. NCBI lineage: Eukaryota > Fungi > Basidiomycota > Agaricomycetes > Boletales > Boletaceae > Austroboletus > Austroboletus eburneus. The sequence goes on along the minus strand of JBBPMF010000656.1, from coordinate 15,349 downwards.
TGGCAATAGCACGTCTGGCGGGTATTCCAAGGAGCTCCCTTATATCGCGATTTTGGCCGACCTTGGACTTGACGACCCGGAGGGGCCTCCATTCTCGGTAACTTTTCCTGAGCAGGGCGTTAAAGACCGGTGCCTGCGAATCCACGCTCCTGGCGTCAAGGAAGCCACCTACCCATTTTTGTCTAGGTTTGCAGGGTTGAAGGAGGATTTGAAGATGCTCGTTCAAATCGAACCTATCCAGGGAACAGGCTCTAAATTCCGTCGTTGTTTGGATGAAAAGGTGAACTATGGCAGTACGGCGTCAGCCAAGCATATGGAGTGGGAAAAATGAAAGAATGTTCCGGATACGGAGTAGTTTGAAACCCGTGTGAGCTGTGTAAGCTCTTTCGTTGTCATGAATCATCGCTGTTCTGTACTAGATGAAAAAATAAGTGTACTGTAACGTGCAGTGAACAGAGGAGTACTCGTATCTGTAATGCACCATGGACGGCGGAAACTGGGTCCAGGTCGACACCAATCAAAGTGAGACACCTTCGTCCAGAATCATCATTTGGTCAATTTGGTGGTTCGGCTGTAATATTCGCAAGTACATCAACCTTGGAGACGGAAGAATCGAAGGCGGAGAGGCCGGCGCAGGGTGCAAATGATAGGTATGTATATCGTCTCTCTTCCATCATTGGATCGAGGAACATGTGATGAGAGACTTTATCGTTGGCTAAGTAGTGCGTAACTCTAAATGAATTTATGGATGGTATTGGATCGGACGGACGAATGAACATCTATGATCTATGAGATGAAAGTGAAAACGCAGGCATGACTGCAGTTTTGATGCGCTGTTTGTATTCTGCACCAGAAAAGATGGCTTGTGCAACACTACATCTATTATAACTTGGGTCAACTCGGACATAAAGCTTAGCAGCATAAGCCTCGCGACCCCAGCGAGCAGCTCTCATGGCGGCGAGAAACCCAAAATCCCACCTAGCAACCAGTCAGCAGGCGCACGACGCAGCCACTGACGATGCAAACCCTAAAGGCCAGCGGGCGCATGGGACGACCCACAAAACTTGCCGCTTGGGGAGAGGACAGGCGAGAAGGTTGAGGTCGGAGATACCGACGAGGAACAAATGCGGGTGAACGCACTCACGATATAAACGAAGACGCACTGTTGTACGAACCGGAATGGCGTGCACCCACATGTAACCAAACCAGCGACAATGACCAATGCAGACGCGAACAGGCGAACAGTCGACGACGACGGGTGACAACGATCGTCATCCTGACGCACCCACAGAGCCCGACGATGCATCAAGCACGGCGGAGTGGGGCAATGAGTTGTGGGCCGAGGTGGATGTGTCAAGAAAGGCCAGCAAGGCTGCAGGCGAGGTCACCAATGAAATGGATCGACCAGAGATGCCTAGCGTGCCCCCATACGAAGTGCAAGACGTACCTAATGAACCACCAGACTCGAACGACGGTACCGAAAACGTCGACGAAGCAGAGGAAACGCACGGTGTGTACGTCGAGGAGAGTGTCGAAACTCGACGACGAACGTCGATCGAGGGGGAGAAATGATGTGTGCCGAGGATGCGACGAACACGATGTATGTCAATGCCTAGAGAAACGGGTCAGCGCACCACTCGGGGCGTCATAGACGTACCTGAACATTCCCCACACCACCCGAACCGCTGGACGAAAGGGGGGGTATGTACCGGATCCGAGCTTCGACGTCGAGGTCACCAACGACCCCGCGGATATGTCGAGGGCGTCGAGAGGCATCGAACATGCTGAAAAACATCTAGAACAGGTGTAGAACACGTCAGAACGGGTACGTCCACAGGTAGAGTGTGCAGAACACGAAAACTCACCTGATAGTGACCTGGACGACCCAACGGACGACATCCACTCAAATGGTCGAGTGACCACAGCCCAAGGTACTCACCTAGGCGGCCATAGAACGCACCAGGCGATTCCCACGTCGAGAGAACGACGGCGTCGATGCGAATACGTCGAGTTGTTTTAATGGCCCAGGAGGGCAAGTTGAGGTGCTGGAGACGAAAGGCGATGTTGAGGACGATTAGCGTCACGAAACCGACGACGTTGACGTCGATATCGACTCGACGCGATGGTGCCGGATGGTTGGCGCAATGAGTGACGCGCACTACGACTCTGTCAGGAAATTTCACCGATTTCACCGCTTTTACCTCATGGTCGAGTCATGCATGATAGAGTCACGAATCTTCTAGATTAATCATGGACACGAGGCACGTAGTATATAAACCCTGGGTTGGCTCGGAGAACTCCAGAGTTTTCCTTGTCAATCCCAGGTGCGTATCATGTACATGAGTAGTATTCTATCTAATGTCAATCCCAGCATCGCTCGTCGCTGATTTAGTGCGCTCGTTAATTGTGTAATCCCGACAGACTCGAAACGAGTCGGAACGAAGCCGCTAGTTGAAAAGCAGGCGACAGCGCGACGAAGGCAAGGCCAGGACGACGGAGGTACCTGAGCCATTCATCCCAACACGATCCGACCCGCGCCAACGTAGAAAGCTAATAGAGACGAAGTCAGGTCCAAGGTGCGGGCTCGGATATAGGCAGTGACAAGTACTCTAAAAGAGGCAAGCTGTCAAGCCGTCCACGTGGACATATTAGCTACAACAACGTGGACCTTCTCCTCACTCTGTTCCCCATCTCTGCAAGATGCATGTTTTTAAAGGTCCTTTCTCTTCGCTGCACTTTCTTTTGCCCTCTTTGTATCTGCTGGGACAGTCCATTATCACCGCACCGACGAGCCTGATACGGTGGCCACCAACCGTTCGTGGCGACTTCGATGTTTGATCGGTGGCAGTGCTTAACAACTCGACGCAAACATTTTCGCCCGGAGCTGCAGAGCCGCAGAATGAAATATCAACGGGTCTAGTAGTAATGCGTCCCGTCGAGTCGCTTGGACGTGTTCCCGGTTCGCAAGGCCTTATATTCTTTTTCCTGTCAGGCTCCTGATCATGATTCGTTTCGTTCGCGCCGCTGAGGGCAACGTTGGCTAGTTACATTCATGAGGTAAGCAGCAACGGTGAATAAGAATAACTCGGTCATTGTATGTGACCCTCGCAGAGCGGCGTTCCACTCTTGCGCGTGTGTGTCTTTGATGCCACTCCGCATCATTATCTATCTCCATCCTCCGCGGAACATGACGCATCTCTCCAATCGGAACGATCTGGCCAGAATTCTTCGGCCATTCGACGGTACGCTTTGCCTTTTAAAATCCGCGCTGACGAGTTTCCCACTCAAAAAATCGGTAACCCATTCCTGGGAATCCAGGCGCATCGGTGGCCACCGTACACGCTAGATCTCGAGGCGTGCACGGTCGTGGAACGTACCTATCATCGTCCGGAGGCGTCAAAGCTTTGCGCGTCCCTGATCAAGATATTTTTCTCCCGTTGTCTATCCTCCTCACCGCGGACAACCCCGACGTGTGTGCTCGATGGACAAAGGAAAACGCTTTAACAGTTCCACATCCTCTCCACATCCTGGGCCATCTCGTGGTCGGCCCTTCGTTATAAAAGCGCCCAGCCCAAGTCGGTGAGGAACCCATCAACTTCTACCTCTCCATAACTCACTGATCGACATGCAGGCTATAGCTTACCCACCTGAACTGTTGACTGTATTCGAGAGTGAGTTCCCCTCTCCCCCATCGCCACTTCCTCCTCCACTTGTTCCTTACGTCCCCGTGACAGCCTACGCCGCCAACCTCGAACCCTCTTCCGAACCAGAATACGAAACGTTGCACCCACTCGTCCAGGTCCCAAACGGTTACTTACCAATAAAAATCATCCAGTTCCACCGGGGCCAACGCTCCAACGGCGAGACTCGCTTGTATCACTGGGCGATATTCGTCCCTACTTCGACGCGACGTGGCGTCGGAAACTATTATGAACTCGCAGGGGGCCTACTGCAAGGTTACGTCACACAACAGATCGTACACGACCGACACGGTAAGTGGGACGAGGAGCGCGGGAGCCACCTCGTCGGGTACGTCGCGCCCGACTGTCTGGGCTTACTCGAGACGCACCTGTCGCTCGTCCCGGTCAAGCAGGGGCGGACGGACTGGAATTGCCAAACGTGGGTGGCGGAAGCCCTCGAAGGGCTTACGCACGAGAAGGCATGCGCGGTCCAGATGGAGCATGGACGGTGGGCACAGCAGATGCAAATCGTGGATGAGGCCTGGAACGTCGGTGATGCCTAGCGGAACGTTTTCCTCCCCCCCCTCGACATGCAAGGTTTACCGCGACTCGAAACGCGGTTGCGCGGTCTCAAAGAAAAAAAGGAAGATGGAGCGACACCGATCAAGACGTTCGATCGCATTCGTATGACGACCTCTGACCATCGTATCCGGGATCTGTTTTTCAATCCATGTATTACTTGACGTTATTTCCAACTTGTTCTCCGGTCTTTCCGAGCCTGCGATTGATTTAATTCCCGAGTGATCACCGCCCTGGCAGCAACTGATTGAGTCGAACGAATGACGCCATAGCGCTCATGGTTCTCGGTGGCTCTCAAAGCCAAGACCGTGAACATAAGCCTGTTTTCCGGCGAAGAACGACGGCTTTCATTCTCACGTGAGCTTCGGGTCATCGTGGCATACAACTAATTAGTGTCCAAGTCCACTGCACATTATCATGATTCGAAGCTACGAGTGTAGAAACAAAGAGGTAAAGTGAAAGTGAAAGTGAGAAAAAGCCATACGAAAAAAGAGACAGAAAAACGTCCGGGGTACCGACATCTATCCACCTCCACCTCGCCATCTAACCAGAACCATACGTCGTCCCGTTCTCGCCCCCACTCTCCAAGTCCTTGCCATCCAACGCCTCTTGAATCATCGAAATCGTACTCTCCAGACTCCGTCGGCGTGTCGACGGACTCGTCCGCGTCGTTCCCAGACTCGCTTGGCGTCCGTGTCGTCCACGGAACGGCACCTTGCTCGGTGACGAGGTCGGCGAGGTCGGCGTCGACGGTCCACCTAGACTTGAGTTGCTCTGCGAGGACGCGAGCGAGGCAGACGACAGAGCCGCCTCGATGACCGCTTCGATCGACCCTGTAGTGGACATAGACAGGTCAGCCGCCGAAGGTGACTCGGGGAGGGATTGCGAGTGCGCGTGTTGTGCGAGGAATGCCTTGGCTTCTTCAGCGTCAAACAGGTCGGGCGGGAGACGTTCGTTTTCGATATCCGATTTTCGACTATGCGGGAATGGAGGTTTGAAATAGAACGTCATGTAGATGGGTAACGTACGCGTCTTCGAATCCTGAAATGGCATCTTTAATGCCCTCTGTGCCCAATGCTAGCGATCCGTATGGCAACTTTGCAGATCCAGTTATGCTCTTCAACTCGCCCACCTTCTCAGACTCTTCTCTGTTAAATTAAGCAGTGATAAGATAAGCCACGTGGAAACGACAGGGCGATACGGACCGAAGAAGCGCAAAGACGCGTGCCATACGTCCAACAGCAAGAATCTTATTCTTGATAACCTTTCTCCGCTCGACAGAATCATCAGCATGTGATGGTGGCGGTATAATTTCTTCATCAGACTCTTCCAGTTCTTCCTTGCTACAGGTATTAAGGACTGCAACCAGCATGTCCGTGACTGTCTCGAGATCAGCATCCACTCGAGAACAGCCAAGAATGGAGACGTACTCTTCTCCCCAACGAAAGGAAGACTCCAAGTAAATACATCCATAAAGTTGGGTAGCCAGTACGGGTGAGGCGTACAATTAAATTGTCGGATATTCATCACATTGCTTTCATATTTGAGAACAGCAGCTTTATTGTTGTAGACGTCAAGATAGTTGGGAGCAGAAAAGATTGTCATGACCGAAGGAAATCCAGTCGTCTTGGTCTTGCGATACATCCGGTATCTGACGGATTTCGCCGATGGTCAGCAGCAGAAAGCCAGATGTATGGAGACCCACCCCGCATCTTGGGCCTCGTGTGCCCGAATGATCGAAAGCAGATTGTTACGTTCAAGGAACTGACAGGCGGCTTGATAGCTGTCAACCAGATGAGCATACGACTGTCACCCTGCCTAGCGGTAAACGCACGTAAAAAAGTACGAGCAACCCCGCACGTGATTATGTACGAAACTTTCGGTCATTTTTTCCTGACCGAAATCTTCGACAGGATCTGACCAGAGAATGTCGCACATGAGGCCGTGTGTAGGTGGTTCCCGGAATCGATCAATCTAGGGTCGCTTTGAGATCCACTCTACGGACGACGATCGAAAGAAGCATACAGCACGGATGTCATCCATGGTGTTCAGTTCGGGCGATAGCCCACCATGTATGCATAGGAATTGCTTGTTCATGATGGCAGCGAGGGGTAGCGCACAGAACGATTCCATGCAAGCATCGTAAATGCGGTCGGAATACTTGTGCTTACCTGATTCACGCCAAGGTAATCAGTGTTCGCGAGATAGCAAACGTAAGAAGACTCACACTCGAGCTTGAAGGTGAAATAATCCGTTAGGTGTCGGCACTCGTGATTTCCACGCAGCAGGAACAAGGTGTCCGGATACCAAATTTTCAACGACCACAAATAAAGCACACACTGTCCAAAAATGAGCCAGTGGGATGAAAGAAAGAGCGAAAGGGATGCACCTCGATGCTAAAATAACCTCTGTCGACGTAATCTCCGAGGAAGAGGTACCTCGTATCAGCTGGGCTTCCACCGACTTCGAAGAGTTTCATCAGGTCGTACTACCACTAGTCAATTCACAACGTTTGAATGAACAGAACCCGGACACGCACATATTGACCATGAATATCACCGCAGACTGGAGACGATCGTTAGGGCGATGGTCAGCAGAAGAGGTGGGACGGACCTGTGATCGGGGCATCGACCTGAAGAACGTTTGGTTCGACACGAAGAAGAGTCGTCGCTTTTTCAATGATCCATATCGCATGGTCCTCGCTTATCCGACCTTCTCTGTAAAAGTGGTTTTTGAGAAAGGCGATGTCGGGCTTGGAAGGATCGTGTTTTGAGAAAAATTGGGCGTCGGTGGGGATGTTCATCGCGGGCGCTTGTACCTAGGACGAAAGAGGGTGAACGGTGGGTGCATGAGGGATGAAGAGGCGCACATCTTTGATGACGCGCTCCTGGGTGCTTATAACGTTGCCGTCTTCGAGGACATGCTGGGTGAAGTCGATGTTGGACGGACGTCGGCGATGTTCTATCTGCTCGATGGCCTTTTCGACGTGGGCTTGTGTGATTGGCATTGTCGCTGGGGACGGTCAGTGTTGAACGTTGAGGGTTGAAATGGATGGAGCGGTGGCGGGGTTCTAATGATGGTCACTTTGGCGAGCGTATCCAAGAGCGTCGGCAAAGTCTTCTCAACATGGCTACATTAACGGATACATTCCTACTAGAGCCAAGCCTAGTCTACACCAAAGTACGCTCTCAGAACATGGCTTGCGATATTGAACCCGAGCAGCGATACGACATAACTTGCAAACAGCGGCAACAGCGGCGCGAGAAGGATCTCGGCGCGAATCAAAAATGGCAGGGCTGTCGCATTGTCATCGTCCGCTGGCGGCGCGACATGATCCAATTGGCTCACCGCTCAGTCCAAGGTACACGCCGTAGATATACTGAGCGAATCTGCGGTGACAGTGAGCGTCGTGGGCGTCTCGAGAACGAAGACGTTACCCTGCAAGGTAAAGCGTGTTGCCGACCAGAAGACAGACCCACTTCTCTTTTGTGATGATAGGAAGCAGAATTAGTTGTGCGATGTAGAGTGTGAGATAAAAGGGAAAGAAGGAGTTCGTGTGGACGTCGAAGGCGTATGCCCATTCGACCGACGAATCGGCAGGGGACGAATGAGAGGAAGGGGACAAGAGAACTTTGTTGGCGAAGAGGCTAGAAGCTGATTGAGTAAAGGACGGTATTCCCGCCGAGGCACACCGCACCGGAGCACCGTAGCGGCTATCACGCCCACGAAGAGAAAGTCCCGGATGATCATGACGAACGCGAGCTTGACTGCGTCGATGAAGGTGTACGAGTACACCACGGACCAACCCATGGCCGCCGCTGGAGAAGACGGTGGGATCGGGAGGGTCTAGGGCAAAGGCGGGGCGGGGCGTACCGAAGAGACAGCCGAAGAGGAGGACGAGTATTGCGGGGTCGTCTCTCGCCCAGGTGTTCTTTGTCTCTGCGGGCCATGTCGTACTCAGAGCGGGGTACGCGACTGCCACTCACGTTTGTGGTAATACACATTGCGATAGCTGGGCCAGGGTGAGCCGCGCGTGCCAGTGCGACAGAGAGCACTCACACTCTTTTGGGTGCGAGACAGAGATATGTGAGTTGCCATAGGGCGAGTTCAAAGTCCTAGACGTGATCATGAGCGCGCCTTCGCAGTCGCAGTCACACGGACCGACTTGCCATCTGCTGGATGCGATGTAGCCTGCGGAATATGAGCGGAATGCGGCTCGACAGCGGGACGTTCGCCGGCGTGGGCGGCGCATGGCTCGGATACGCGGGCGACGTCAGCGGTAGGAGCGCCATGGCGTCGCTGTCCGAGGCAAACGGCACACACTCGGCACTTTATCGGAGTTTTAATATTTCAGTCGGCGCGTGTCTTTTCTTTGCAGTGGCCCCTTCGACGACTCCTTCATTTACTACGACCGTCATGGAGGACGACAACGAAGTACTCGACTGGGGCCACGAAGAAGAGGACCTCGTCGCCCGTGGCAGCGACAAGCGCGCCTTGTCTCTCGACGACGTTGAGGACGCCGTCTCCCTCGGTGGCGACGAGGAGGACGAGTTTTTGACTTACCAGTCTCGCGTTCCACAGGACTCTCCTTATCGCGCCCATTCGCCCCCAAAAAGCGCCCGGTTTCCAAGGCAAGAACCCCCAATCAATCGTAGCGATTCCCCTTTCTCGCTCCCGCCTGAGCTGCCCACTGAACACTTAGGCTCGAGCGACCAGTCGTCGCTGCACGCTCGTACGCACACACTTGGAACTTTCGTACATGCTTTGCCACCAAAGCCTGTCGCTTATAGTGTGCCGTTCGTCCATCCTTCTCACCCGTCTATCATTGAAGCTACAGCGATGGCTAGTCGTCCCGACCGCGACAAGAGGAATGGCGCTGGTTCAAAACCAAACACTTTTGATCCCAGTGACTCCTTGCCACCCGGCTGGGAGGTCAAGTACCCAAGAAGTGGCCGTGGTGTTTACTACTACAACATCCACACCCAAGAGTCTACTTGGATTCGCCCTACCGCACCCACCGTTCGTGACAAGCGCGGTGACCGTTTGGATCGTCGTGACGACCCTCATGATAAATATGGTGATCGCTATTATCGCCCCGCAGAGTCTGGAAGGCGGGAAGAGCGCCCCGCGCCATCGGCTCAGCTCATCGATTCCTATGTTCCAGATTCGTACACTCCGAGGTCTTCGCCTCCGCCCCCGCGCGCAAGAGAGAGGGATCCCACACCGTCACCGCGTCGCCCACTGTCTCCGGATGTCTCCCATGGTGATCATGACAGCGTTCACCGTGAAGCGCCTCCTGTCACGCTCTCTGCTCAAGATCGTGTCTGGGTCGCACGTGATGCTGTGTCGCACGAGCGCCAAAGGGACCACAGACAACGTGACGACTCCCCTCCTGAAACAGAGTATCGCCACCCACCACGGGCCGCAGAAAGGTCCTCGACTCTAAGTACGTTGTCCGCCTCCTCCCCTACCCCCACCTCTTGTACTCGGTGTACTCGCTCCTCCCGAGGTGGAGGACGGAGCATCTCGCAGACGTCTCGCGAAGCCTTGGGAGTCGAGCTGCGCCATACGATACCCTCTTCCTTTTTGTTCGACTTCCTCGCATGGACACACGGACGCTCATCATGGATCCCTGTCTTCTCCCCCTTTTCCATTTATCTTCTCTTTGTACCCTTTTGCATCTCCCCTCCCTCTTTGTTCTTTAGGGCCGAGGTCTCCTGCTTCCTACACTCGTGGCTCTCAGGAATCTGCCAACACTACCCCGCACTCCTCGGTCAAGCCATCTCAGCCCGTCTTGGAAGGACCCCCTGGAAGAAGGAGCCGTTTCTCGCACGCTGATGATCCCACACAGTACCGTCATCGACAATCTGACTCTCGCGATAATGACATGCGTCGAACCCGTACAGATGACCTCGCCTCACGCGGTACTCGCCATGTCAACGACCTTCCAAGTTCACGTTCAATGTCTCACGTACGCAGGGACGACGACACCCCCACCTATCCTGCATCGGATGCACAACGTACGTCTTTGAGCCATCATATACAACATCCATCCTCATGTCAACGTCGACTCGCGTATATGTGTCTTTCCTTGTTTCATTATTACTCCTCCGATGTCCAGGGACGAGGAAAAGGACGCCCTTGCCCCCTCAGGATGAGACATTCCGCCCGGATGTAAGGTCGGCTCCTGCTCGACATGACGAGGATTATCCTTCTAGACCTAGTAGCCCTGCGCTTGCACCGGGCTGGAATGCGTCTGACGAGATGATGCGTGACTCGACTCGACGTAGCCTTTCTCCGCCGCCGTCTCAACCACTTCCTCTGTATAATGATCGTGGCGACCGCGACCGTGGGCGTGCTCGTTGGTCAAAATCGCAAGCAAATGGACCCCGCAAACGGATCCGCCTTTTATGCATGAGTCATCAAGGGGTCGTGGCCATGGTGTTGCAATGGATGTTGATCACGCCCCTCCGCTTAGGTCGTCCGATCTACCAACAAAGCATATTCCTCCAAGGCGACCAGCGTTGCAAGACGAGTTGCCAAGATACCCGAGGGCAATGCTAAATTCGGAGAATGATGGCCCATCCAGAGGTATATTTATGCTTGTTTTCGGTATCCATTGCCAACGAGCTATGGTTGTAGGTCCCCGTGATGTTCGGGATGGGAACGATTCAAGATATCGTTCCATGGGTGACGACTCTCCTCGTTTCGGTCCTCCAAAGGATCGAATGGGCATGGAACGCCATCCCGCTGATCAAGTGACTTCTCAAGCAAGTTTTTCTGCATTTCTTCGATATTTCGTGACTGAAGTATCGCCACAATCTACAGAAGGAGTCAATTCGCCATGTAGAAATAAGACCCGTTGTTTCCGGATCAAACGTCAAACTTTCTGGGACGAACAACATACCCATCGGTGCTAGAAACAAGTTTGCAGGCGGGGCCAATGCTCCTCCCCCGCCCATATCACCGAGCAATCCTCGTCGTGCCCCAGTCGTTTCCACTGGAAGCAATGGCGAGCCTGTTGCCCCGAGGTGGGATCGCATGAACAAGGACCATGAACGACCTGTATGTCTTTTTTATTTCTTTTCCTGTTCGTGATATCATTTATGATGACAGCCACATCTGGATGGTACTACTGGCGGCCGAGGTGCCCTGTTAGAACCGGTCAAACGCGAAGTAGTACACCGATCACCTGTAAGCCCGTATTTCGCTCGAATGATTGCTTTGATTGACAGTCCTTGGAATAGCCGAACAACCCACGTACTTTGCCTCCGGCTGAACCAGGACCTCCACCTCCACGACCTTCGCGGGCTGCTCTGGGAATTGTGCGCCTTCCTTCTCCAGAGCGTTATCTAATAGTTTGTCTGACTTTAACAAAGTCTCGGTTTGGGCCTCCAATCGTCAAGGAAAAGATCGAGCATGACCGAACAAATATGAGCACTTCCCTGGACAGCATTCCTTCTGACCAAGTACCCGAAGGCTCCACGCGTGCCACACCACCCCCGCCTTCAAGGGAATCATCCATGACATCTTTCAAAGAAGCACCAGTATTGTCGCACCCCTCTCATCTACCCCTAAGGCCCGCGAGCCCGCCCCGTACCCAAAGAATCCGTTCAGGCGAATCTAACAAGGCTTCTCACCTAGTTTCGGCTCCGCAAAGCCCCGTCACCCGCGACAATCAAGGTAGCATTGAGGTAAACGCCGAGGTACCTGAACGCCCCAGGCCCGCCTCTCCTGCGTCTCGGAAACGCACCATGGATGCTTATCCCACTGAGCCCCCACCCCCACCTGCGCTCCGAGAAAAGCAGCAGGATGCTCATATTTCCGAGCGTCCCCGGACAAATATTCGTGATTTCCCGGGAGACCCTCTTATTCCACCTGCGCCCCCACCGGTCGTCCAAGAAGAGGAACGCGAACGTGCACTGCCACCTATGCACCCTGAGCGTGCGCTCATGCTTCAGGCCAATGGGTTGCCACCACGGCCGTTGAGTGTGATCGGGCGCTCTAATAGGCCTGGAAGGGGGCCGAAGCGAGACAGACGGGATGAACGTGATCAAGACCGTGCTGAGCCGTTGCGAGGAAACGGTAAGCACCGCGTCTCGAATTCACCGGCGAGCGAGCGGCGCCGCTTTTCTGAAGATGAGCGCCCAACAATGGGACCGGGAGCGTCGTTGCTGGACCGGCTGTCGTTGGACGGAGGGAGTCATGTCAACTCACCTTCCTTGCGTGATCGCGTTCAGTTGCCTTCCAAGCGGGACAGAGAGGAGATGATGGCTGGCGATTACACGTTTGAGCTGGAAGGTGGCGGCGAAGAATACGATGGGTCCAAGAGGGTGAGGAGGCGAGGGTCCAAGATGCGCAAGGGCAAGTTTGAGGTGTAGAAGACGAAGAAAAGAAAAAAAAAGAATCGAATTTTGTTTCTTTTTTGCGTGATGGGTTTCTTTTTCCTTTTTTTTTTCTCGTTTGTCTTGCACGCCTTGTCTATATGTTACAACCCAAGCTTCTTGCGAGTATTCCTGGTTCAAATTTGCAACTCACTCTCGCTCTCTTATTCTATTACAGTAATTCGTTGTATTCTTCATTGGACAATGACGTCACGCGTACGTACAATCCAATTCTGTCATGATGTATGATAGCGTGTGGTTGCCTCGCGCGCAAACTCGGCGAACATGTCTGGCTTCCAATGTTCTTGCACAAAGTCCATGTCCTCTCTCGGCATCCACCACTCTAAAAAGAGAAAGAAGATACAATCGACGATGAGAATGGTAGTGTAGATCAGTCCCGCAAACGGGCCCAGGGACATCGTCCTGGGCGCTAAACGTAAGCACGTGCCAGCTGGGCACGAAAAAAAAAAAAATACGGACCGCTTCACCCGCGTTTCAAAGTCGATGGGCTCTGACCGGACGACGTTCTCGTACACCGCTTCCGTACGCTCAGCGACGCGCATCCAGTCGTAGAACCGTTTGACGCGTGCGTGGGCCTCGAACGGATCATGTGCCCCCTGCGCAACGATCTGAACAGCCTCCGAGATCGCACGAAAGACGTCTATAAACGCATGAGCGCAAGCCCCGAAAAACGGACGGCCGAGGGGGATGGGAGGGAGAAAAAAAAAAAAAAACACGACAGACCGTCCTCGTCCGGATTAGCAAACGAAATCATGTCCTCGGGAAGGATCTCCGGGACGCCCCCGACGCGCGTCGAAACGACGTACAGGCCCGTGCAGGCCGCCTCGAGGATGGCGATCCCGAACGACTCGGTGAGCGACGTGTTGAGAAAGATTGACCCGCGGACGAGGACCTGCCCCCACGAGCGTCAAAAAAAAAAAACATAAAACGGGGGCAAAGAAACTGAAAAACGGGACTCACGTCGCGCACGTCGCGGTGCTTGACGGGTCCGAGTAGTTCGATCCGGTCTTGGAGGAGATGGCGTTCGCGCGCTTGGAGCAAGTCGTTGAGTTTAGGACCGTCTCCGCCTGCCCCCGTTTGGGCACTGTTAGCGTGTTCGACCACACAGACGAGGGTCGATACGTACCGACGATAAAGTTAACGTTGGGAAACGCGGCGCATATGCGAGGCGCAGTGGCCACGAGGAGGTCGATGCCCTTGCGATAGGCCAGGCGCGAAATGACGATGATGTTGACTAGCGTGACGTTGGACCATGGGCGAGTAAAAAAAAGGGGGGAACGAGGTGGCGTACCGGTTTCGAGGGGTTGGGCTTGTGGCGACGGCGTAAACTGTTCAGCGACGAGCGCGTTCGGGATCGTGTATACGCTCGATCGCACGACAGACACCGACGGGTCTTCTTCCGAGGGTTCGAACAACTGACCCCGAAGAACGGTGTTTTCGCGCCTGTCAGACGACGACGACGACGACGTGAGCACGCATACGCTTTCTGTCTATCGGACTTGCCCAGTGTGCGAGACACAGATGACGGCGTCGACGTTTTTGAGTGCGGCCGCCAAGAGTTTGTTGGTCAGTATGCTCGCCGCGTCTTCGAACCCGAACAAACTATGGTCCGTAAACACGGTACGCACGCCAAACAGGTGCGCGTGCAGGATGCCTTCTTGACCCAACGACGACAGACTCGCGTGGGCATGGATGAGGTGTACATGTTCCCGAAGGACGATCGTCCGCAAGTACGGGAGAAACGTGAAATAGTTGGGTAGGGTGGCGGACGAAGCGATGGTCGGAAAGGGAACGTAGTATACTTTGAGCGAGGGCAGCAGCCAGCGTACGCCGACGCGGTCTGGGGGGTGACTGTGGGTGATGACGATGACTTTGTGGCCGCGACGGATGAGGTTGGCGCTGAGCATGTATATATGATTTTCTACCCCACCCACGTTGGGGTAGAAAAAGTCGGATATCATCCTACGTGAAGGTCAGTCGACGTATCGAGCGAGGAGCATCAGCACTCTCGTACGCAATGGAAAGCGTCCCATCCTTCATTGCATCACAAAGTCAATCCCTTGCGCGTCGTACTTGTGATTGTTTGGAGCAAAAGATTCGGTTGAACGTTGGGACTTACTGGCAAGTAAAGAAAAAGCTAGTCCAGCGGAGGATCGAACTCCGAACCTTCTGTGTGTGAGACAGAAATCATAACCATTAGACCACTGAACTCTATTCACTCCAAAATTCAACATCCTAGTCAAATACTACAACACAACATCGGCACTGTTGCTGGTGGTCGTGACTTCGCCGAAGGGAATTCGATTTTAGACGCCGGTTGGATGCCACCGCCAAGATAAAGGGTAATTGAGCGCCCCTCGCCCGCCGTGTTGCTTTAACTACTGAACATATGCGGAGTTGTAGCGGCCTCCTAGTGCCTCTTACTGATGACAGTCTTACATCGAACTTGTCCCCGAGGATCAAACAAACATTTTTTTCAAGAAAGATATAATGGTACAAGGATAGCGACTCGGAGAGGCAGGCTATGTGACACAAAAAAAAATTCTACGAAAGATATCAGTTAGTACTTATAGTTAATGTATAGCGATACGTGTTGAAACGACAAACACGAAACACAGTAATTTGGCGCGTTACTTCTGCTGGCCGCTCTCAGGCTTTTGTGTATTCTTGGCGTTTTCATTGCGG
>JBBPMF010000655.1:0-19982 GCA_038090175.1 Austroboletus eburneus | reverse complement strand
GATTTCAGAGCTCGTGCTGTCTTGTCGCGACGCTTGGTTACTCTGGCTTTGGCTTGCGAATTGTGCTGGAGGATTAGTTGGCGTCAAGTCTTCGAAAGGATTTGGAAGAGCGACATTGTTGAGGCAAGAAAGTGGTTGTGAGCCGGAGCCTATCCCCTCATTCGTCCGTTGCGATGGACCAGCAGAGTGGATGTCGTCAAAGGAAATAAACGACGACGTAAACGGTGACATCAATGTTAGTCGAGAAGCTGGATCCGGGCTGGAAGTCAGGGGAACAATTTCCGTCGGAGCCCGTCCGAGCGAAGGTCTCACTGGCGATGGACTGCGCTGTGAGGCGTTCTCGACAGAACGCCCCTTTCCTTTGGAACTTCCTATAAATTGTGTCTTGTGAAAAAGAGGGGACGAAGTTGGCGTAGGGAGGGTCCCGACGTTGGCCAATATTGCCTCTCCTTGCATTTGCAACGAGCATTGAGAAGAAGGCGATAACCACGTCTTGTATGCTTCGTCCGGCTCCCCAACTCCAAATATTTTCCAGGCAGTTCGAGCGTGCTCGTCTGACCCGCCCTCGTCTGATGAGTGGTCTGAGTCGTCATCTCTGCGGGCGTGCTTCTTCAAAGTCCTAGGCGCCATACTTGACGAGGACGCATGCCGACCAGGCTCAGGCATTGGTTTAAGCTCATTCACGACCATATCTATGTCTGAATCTTGGGCCCTGTCTTCTGCATGCCACTGCGTTCGCCCGGGATACTTTTGTTTGCCACGTATCCACGCATTCAGAACATTCGTTCTTGCTTTCTTGTCGCCCTTGTCGCCCCACTGCGTAGCAGCATAGCTAGGGCCAACCAGATTTGAATACGCCGTATCCACGTACTCTTCATCACCTGCCAGGGAAAACATCTTCCTATCATGATCAACAGTTGGTCCTGGAAGATTGCCCACACTGGGGTGACGTGTCAGAGGGCAAGGAGGAGCCATGACAGAGGCCAAGGAACCAGATGCTGAAGCTGGAGAAAGACATCCCGAGAATATTTTCGACATGACGCCCCAGTCGAGACCATTCAGCGAAGAATCGAGAGTGTTGGGTATGACACGGAGTGGACGGAAAAGAGTCACGAAATTCATCAATTCAGGGAGGGGCGAGTGACGGGACAACGGAACGAGCTTTACATATCACAATCAGCAAAAAAAAAAAAAGTTCAGGCATGGAATATTATGCGACCTACCAACGAATTGATGTTTTCACCTCTCGCAACTCGCCGTCTGATATTGACTTGGTAAGCTTCCCAACGAGCACAGCTCATGTTGACCGCATTCACATAGACTACTTTCTTTCCTTCCTCGCTAAGTGGTGCTACGGCATCGTTCGCTTCATAGTCATAGGGAGGGACGTCCACGAAGGAGCAGCGATCAAACCGTTCACATGCATGGAACCGGGTGGAAGCAGCATCGCGAGTACCCAGCGCACGCAAAAAAGGATCTGAACCATTCGAATAAATCGCGTGTTTGTATCGGTCAAAGTGGACCTGCAGCATCACGAACAACGGTAAGCAATGGATATATGCGGGAAATTTTAAGTACAGCACGAAAGTATACATGAAAATAGAAGAAAATCTGAGCACCTTGCAATGAAAATAACGTGCAATACCCTTGAGAACGTCTTCATAGCCCCAAGTCCAAGTGTTGATGAAGAAGTGAGTACTTGAGGGGAATAAAGCTATTAGTTCCACGATGCCCTGGACAGCACGTTCCTAAGACCACAAGGCTTCAGTCGGACGAGAGGCCAGAAGGAAATATCAAGTGTGTAAACATACCTTGCTTGGCACGACGGTGGACGAGAGTAAACAGGCAGTGTCCAGGTAAATGGCCTCTAAAGTCTTTACGAGGCCTGTCGCTTCTGCGTGTGTACCCTCCCTGCGGGCAACCATAATCTGGAGGTCTTCTGGAGAACTAGATAGATACGGCTGTAGGAAATGATTACGTTGAATGGAAGAAAGAAACCAGGGTTCGGCTCTAAGATCACCCGTGTGCAGAACCGACCCGCGAGGGCCTTCGATGAGGAACCTAGTTCAAATAAGTTAAAGAGCCAATATAAACAACTGGAGTGATTGGGACGAACATGACAGAACCAGGACAATGATTTGCGTCGATGAGGGTGATCGTCACGGTCTCGCTGTCAGAAATGTCGAATTGTGTGGGCGTGTAGAGGGGTATTGCGTGCTACGAATCGGATTAGTGTCCAAGGATCGAGAAAAAGCAGGTTATCAACCAAAAGATCTCTTGAACCAGTATAAAGTTTCTGGCCATTAGGCATCAAGTATGGTTCAACCTTGAGATGCCCGAACGTCTTCTTTTTCTCAGCGCGGTACTGACGGTCGTGCAGCGAGCGTTCTGCGTACACCTCGTGGCGCAGAAGCATCTCCTTCGCGTCGGGTGAACATATGACGCGGTACGCGAAGGACTTGGAGGCGAGACCGAGGATGTGATCTGAGTGGGTGTGTGTCAGAAGATGGATGGGTGGTCTGTTGTAAGGTGGGGGTAAGTCGTCGAGTGTGTCCGTAAAATTGTCGACGCGGATCGGGTATGGGAGTGCAAACGAGTGGTAGGGCGTCCCGGGGGGCATCGTCAACGCGTCTGAGATTCCGAGACGGAGAACCACAGGGGCTCACTGGAAAAGGTCACAGCATCACGTGATTAGTACACACGGATCCTCGTGGGCCGTGGCACACATGGGAACGGCAGTCAACCTATGTAGTGGTCAGGTGCGCCGGTCCAGCATACCCGTTGTGGTCACTGCTGGTTTCTTACTGACCAGGAATCTCCCCCTTCCCCACCCTAGTTCTCCCATTCAAGCAACCAGTGTTGCGGAGGGTCACCGCACACATCTTGTCACTGCGATTTACTCCCTCTGTCCAGTGCTGCTGGCGGTCGGGGTAGCGGTGCCCCCTGATGAGAGCTTTCGCAGGCTCGAAATCGTCCTGCGCCGAGCACGGCCGGTGACCCCCATCGCATGTCCAAATCTTCGGAGATGGGCGATTGGCAGCAGTGCATACATATCGTAATTACCTCACGACACTGACTAACAACTGAGGCGTGCTTCTCATCAAAGCACTGCATCGCCACTGAAATTCGGGCCATGCCGCGCAGTAGCTCGAAAATAAGTGTCACAAGAGTCATTGACAATACCTCTTAGCCGGTTTAATATATGACTCAAGATATCGGGGAATATCATCTCGCCACCACGTTCCTGATGTGACTCCGAGGTATTCACAAAAGGCTCAGAAAGACTCAGGCTACGTGAATACCGTACTATATGGGTTAGAGTTAAAGGAATGCTGTCCAATGCATGGATAGGAGTGTGTTGATAAGTTAATGGCCGCCACGCTCAGTTTACGTTTACAGGACCTCTTCCAGTACAATGCTCTTCCTAATGGATAATTCAAGGTCATGGAAAGAGCAGAGCATGTGAGAGGGACGTACATTCTACAGTGCGGGCATCATTCTTTCCACGGGAGAACACACCGAGCAATTTTGGTCGATTGTGATGAGATTTTTTACCAGGATCTTCTTGTTCAACGGGATGCAATAGTTCTGCGGTTTCGGGTTCATCCACGAGTATCATCCCGGTCACACTACTGCCATGAACGGGAGTATTAGAAGTGCCTCCAATCGAAAGCAATCCTTGCGATGCACGAGGCCGTATTGTAGCGTCGGTAGGGATTTTTTTCCCTCGAAGAGTAAATCTTTTGGACGTGGGTCGGGAGTCGCTCTGTGATGCGTGTTTCGACGGAATGAGTTTTGTCTTTGAAAACAGCTCGCGGGCAACGGGAAGGACCGGAATGAGTGGTTGGTGGAAAGCCATACGCACCCAGCCTCTCCAAGTGAGATCGCTGGGTAAAAAATGATCGACCAATTCTTCAAACTAGATCGAATCCATAAACCATCATGCAACATATGAAAAAGTAGAACCACATACACTCTGGGTCTGGTTACGGAATTCCAATGTATGGGTACGAATCCGCGCATCGCGACACTCAAAGGATTCCGCTTTCATAATGCTCAGCAGAAGTTCGATGCTGCTCGAAGAATTGAGCGAAAGAAAGAAATCAAGATTGTGGTGTCACCAACCTCGAGATTCTCACTAGGATGAAGGTTTTCTGGGAAGAACGTGTTTTCATTTCCACAGCGTCGTCTTTACCGGGTCGATCTTCTCGATTGGCCTTCTTAACACTCCAAGAGTCCTCGACGCTCAATTCTGGCGTCACCGCGCGGCCGAGAGAAGTGTCGTCGGCAGCTGCGCCACGTAAGTCAGTGAATGATCGAGAGGACCCCATCTTTTTTAGAGTTGGCGCAAGCCTGTTTGAATCCAGTGATCCACGCGGTCTTTGCAATGATGGAGCCGAATCCAAGGACGATCTTGGTAGAGCCTCCCAAGGATGATGCAATTCAGACATATCGCTCTCCGTGTCCGTCCGATTCCTCCCCCGCCGAGCGGGCCAAACATACTCCATAATACGTTGGCCCAAGCTAGCATCGAGCTGCAGACGGATGGGATGAAAATCGAGTTGTAGCCTCTCATAGATGGCGATCCCGCCGACAGGTGCAAGCACTATCCAATCAGCGTCGAGGAACAGATTTCTCTATCGTACAGTTAGAACCATTCGATCATTGAAGATCTGTAATACCTTGTAAAGCGGGTGATTGGAGGGCTCCTCGTGTTTTGCGACGATTTCTGTCCAAAGTGCATTCGGAGACCCATCAAAAGCCTGGAGATCACCAACAGTTAAGCGGTTGACCGTGGAGCTATCCTGCTTGCTCAACCAAGAAAAGTCTATATTGCGCACAGCAAGTTTTGCAAGTAGTTCCCGATTATCGTCCAACATCCTCCATGAGATTTCTGACGAGGAGGCCTGTAGAAGAAGAGCGGATTTATGGTCTGAATGACCGTCAGTCCTGCTTTGGGCCAGCCGAATTGCATCAAAAAGTAGGTTCAGCTCTTCCACCAGTCGGAATATATGTGCTTTGTGCTTGAAGATCTGCAGTTTTGTCTGGGATCGGTTATCTTGTACTTGGCGACTGACATCATTATGTGTCTCGAGCGCGCCTCTGAGACGACTTTGGAGATCGGAGACGACGCTAGCAACAGACCTTAAGTCCGCGAAGTCATACTGAAAAAGTAGCGTCTCCAGTTTTTCCAGTCGTGCTTTATGCGCAACATCCGAAAATAGGATCAAATGTGTGATGATGTTGGAAATAAACTGGAAATGATGGTCATTTGCTGACACCGTAAAGTAGGGAACATTGACTTGGAACAAGTCCTGATTTCGAAACGTAGTCAGGCACATGCACGAGAACTACATTATTTAATACTCAACAGTATCGTTTTGGAGATGTGCCTGTTTTCCTTTGTGCGTGTGCTCCGACTTCGTGGCAGAAGCGACATTGTTGCGAAGTCTAAGTCGATTGAACTTGTCGTATTGACAATTGGCATTGGTTTGAGGAACGATACGATCGAAAGAATCGCTCTCGCATCGATAATCGAGTAGCACCTCTAGGGGAACTGACCCGCTATCATATGAGCCGGAATCGGTTGGGCAGAAGGTTTGAAGACCATCTAATGACGTGTAGTTCCTTTTTGAATTGTTAAAGATTGTGAATCATTCAAACTTTCCGGTACCAAAAGTTCCGTACCTGTGCATGATATGGCCACTGACAGGATCCTCCATATTGGATGCGTCCATAATCTTGAACACTTGCAGCTTTGCCTGTACTGCAGCGAGGATCATGACTACTTCCGTGCCAATACTGGACGAAGGGTCAGTGCTCCGCAGGATTATCTGAGGCTTCAACAAGAGACAGAAGTGTCTTTTCCGAAGAACAACACCTTCCTCCCACCCCTCTAAGGGCCTGACGTCAGCTGGATCAGAAGTAACGTTTGTTTGTACGTCTATTGACGTGCTGCCTCGTCCAGCGGCTAACATTCTGCGCAAAGCAGAGGCGGCTGCTTGCGCAGCACTAGTGGATGCCCTAGATTTCTCAGCACTGTGACGGGGGAATACTTGAGGAATCATGGCTTCGGCTTGATCTCGTATAAATTTGACAGCGCTACCCACTCATCAGTAGATAAAGGACGACACCCTCGCAATCACCTACCGAGTTGCCATGTGGTACTCAAACCCACGACGCGCTTTGGAACAATTATAGTAACGCATTAAAACCTGTTAACATAATCAACCCGAGCACCCATGAATAAGGCCAAAACGTACGTCGCGGACAGCATCGCACATGAAAAGGTTTGGAGAATGCACCTGATAGACATTCTCAAAGTCGGCCCACTCATTGGCGGAGACCATTTCAGCCGGCATGTAATAGCTCTCAACATTGCTCTTGCGTGAACTCTCCGGACATTGGTCCACTTCTTCCAGACGATGAATATAATTTCGAAGAAGTATTACCATTTTATCCAAGGGATATTGCCTCTGAAACATGAACATGAATGAACAACAAAGTTACCTCTTTATGAGAATGAATCATACCTGGGTAGGTCGCGCCGATTTCCCTTCCTCCTCAGCGACTTGTTGCAAGGCTGCGATTCGCTGTTCTGTAAGTGAAATCTCCACTTGAGGGACAGCTATTTAAAAAAACATGAGTCACGTTGACGTTGAAAAGTGATGGCAGATTCCTACAGGGTTCACTCCCGAGCAGACACGTATGTGTATCCTCATCGCCAAATTTACTGTTTTCGTGGATACCAGTAACATGCGAATTTTTCTTGACGTATGTCACCTTGGGGCAGGAGAGCACAGGGAATAACTGAATGTCCGAAAAATTGTGTGAAGGCGACCAATCCGTTTCGACAAAGTCTTTACTGTCGTGCCACGATGGAGGAATCCCCGAACTTGAGGAGGCTTGGTCTTCGCTACTCTTGTCGGGAGTATCGGGAGAAAGAGCCGATTGTTTAAGAGGTTCCGGAAAAACGGCCAACATAGCACGAAGGTCCACGTTCTTGAGAACGACCTCGGCAGCATAGAATGGTTTATGACGAACAACCTGGATGGTCTCGAGTGCTTTACCTGGCGCAATCGTTTCTTGGTCCCTTTGGTGCATGTCGGCTTGAAAGTGGCTGACTCTGGCTTTTAAGCCCACGATACTTATTGTACCGTTGTCCCATGACTCTGAACTATCATCGATGTACGCATGCGTTATGAACAGCTCTGGCACAGAGATCCTGTATTTCAGCGTTGCCAAGTGTCGAGAAAACTTCGGTGAGGGTGCCTTTCGGCGGTAAAGGGAACCTTGTCTGATTGGCAAGGAAAGCCCGTTGTCAAAGAGTCCCCACCACGACCAGAAACTGGCGAACACTTTCGGGGTAAGATGAAAACTACTCGGTTGGGAGTCAGCCTGAGCTAACCCTCGTCGGAGTGCCGAAGTTATTGATATTGAAAGATGGATGAAGTTTGACCGGAAACCACGATAAGAATCATGAACAATCTGCACAAATTTAGGGCCGATCGGCGATAATTGTAGGAAGTGACTCACCTGGGAGTCCAACGAATCTGCTCTCACTGACTGTATAGCGTGATGCGGTCGGAATTGGAAAAACCGACAGTTACGGTCAAAGGGAGAGCCTGTGCACATGCTGCATTCCGGCGTACACGTGCGCTCAAACATGATCCCTACACCAAAACGAACGCCAGAGCACAGATTAGCACACATCTTGATCCAGTCGCTTCTTGAAGCAATGTGACCTTGAGCGTAAATGCCCTCGTAACTTGCTAGTGGTTCGAACCTGATGAAGGCGAGGTATAAGACAAATGATAGCATTAGCATCACATTTATACAAACTTACTTTGGTATAAGAATGGACATAGAGCCGCTGGTAACCTGTATGAGTTCACGATCATTGTTTGGTGAACCAACGTTAATCTGTGGTTCCCCTTGCCAACAAAGCGCGAAACCAGCCCCGTCATTATCCAAGATGTACGGATCACGATTGCCTAGTGAACTGTAAAGACCGGCAAGCACACATTTCGTCGCCTCCCACCTTTAATGTATAAACGGACCTCTTCTTTGAACGAAATCTCGGTTGTCCAGTGAAAAATCAGTCTTAACTAAGGCGCTCGTGAGTTGGTTCATCTTTGATAAGCCGCGGGACTCACCTTGTCCCAGAACCCTATAGGTGGTGATGGATCCCGGGTTTCAGGAGTCAGGCTTTCCAGAGTTCTGACAACATCTTGGAACGCAGGGCTGTAACTCACACCCCAGGCAAACGTAGTCGTCTTATCTGTTAAGACGGACACTAGTGGTCGAGCGTATGTTTTCACCGGCATGAGTGTCTTTGGGACGTGGACTACCAGGGTATGGCTATGGCTGAAAGTGTCTTCGAGACCATCCATACGGCAAGAAATCCAGTCAACCGACTGAGGAGGCCCCATTTCCTCAGCAATCACGAGGTTAGAATCAAAAGTAAGTGAGGGAGCTCCGCCATCGCCGGATCTGGGCGGGATGTAAAGCAGAGGAAGGGGATAGTCACGGAGTGAAACTTGAAGGGCCGTAACGGATATATTGAGGTGCATGGGGATGAGCAAGGAATAACACGTCTCGTGGGGAAGTCCGTTTCCTTGTTCGTGAAGAAAGGATGTCAAGTGATCTGGAGGAAAGGTAGGCCGCTGAAGCTGCAGATGGAAACCGGATAGAATAACGCGAAGCAGTGGCGGAGTGCGCACTGCTTTCGCAGGCTTGACGAGATCCGCAGCTTTCGTAGGTCGTTTCAGTGGTATGGCACCATAAAGTTCGCGATGCATTAATTCTTCTCGGGCTACTCGTTCCCGGATGTGCTGGTGAAGCCTGGTTATCCAATCTAGGCTGTGCGCAAGATTCAAACGGTGACGAGCATCTTCGATAGAGACGGAATGTTCTTTGCCAAACTGGTAGTCTGCATTTATAACTGAAGTATCCTCAGCCGCCGGATTCTCCGACATGACCGCCATCGCCTTCGCGTTGAAAGCTTCCTCCCGATGAGACCTGGCTTTTGCTGCGGCGAGACCTACCCTGAAATTCAAAGCCAACTGACTCTCGAATGGGTCATCTGCAGCCTCGAAGCAAAGCATTCGGCAATTGAAGGTGAGATCGGGCACGAGTTTCGCAGACTCGGCCTCTGGAGCGGGAATAGGAGAGAATTTGGAGCTTCGGATCACATGAACCAGATGTTTAATCGCCTTGACAGTGACCGCCACAGCAAGCTGAAGTTCAGCGAAAACATAGCCAGAAGGGATGCGGATTCGTAAGCTATCGATATCGACAAGCATCGGGCTCTTCAAAGCCGGAGCGAGCGACAGACTGCATCTGTGCGCGCGGAATAATTCCTCCCAAGTTCCTTCTGAAGTTGGTACTCCAGCTGCTGCCTGTCGCTGGTTGACTGGGACCCATATGAGCAACGAATTGACAGAAAAGCGAGCATCATGAGGGGTGAGCGTCATATTCAGATAAT
Source organism: Austroboletus eburneus (assembly GCA_038090175.1). Taxonomy (NCBI): domain Eukaryota; kingdom Fungi; phylum Basidiomycota; class Agaricomycetes; order Boletales; family Boletaceae; genus Austroboletus; species Austroboletus eburneus. The sequence continues at coordinate 10,495 of JBBPMF010000655.1, read as the reverse complement.
TAATCCGTGCGACTGCAGTCTTGTCTATGAACCGCAAACGCGTACGAATTGCTTTGATTGTTCCATGGACGTTCAGTTTGGTGTTTGGTGAAGAATCTGACGGAAAATTTGGTAGCCTTGACGAGGTTGCACATTGCCGGAGAACATCGATTGTCCGTAATGCGAGAAGAACCGAGTATATTAGACCAAGTTGGAAGTGTGTCAGTGCGTCGTCCACGGTGAATGTCACGTCGCAAGCCGCTCCTGCGGAAACCGAGGGAGGGTTCGGGGTAAAATTAACGTCCACGATAACGCCTTTGATCGAAAGGAGCTGTTTGCTGTCCAAGAAAGGGCTATCTCTCTCCGTAATATGTGGGTCGTCTATCGAAAATTTGTCCGCAGCCGCAGCGCGCAAGGTCGTGTTCCAAAGTATGAGTTTTCCTATGTTCCCGTGTGTGCTTGAAGTCCCAGAGTTACTGTCCTCATCACTAAGTCGATCAATAGGCAATGACAATTTTTCTCTGATCTGAGAAGATGACTGGCAAAGTGTGGGTGCATGCTTTTGACCCGTGTTTACAGAACAATAGCGCAGTGAAATTCCGGTGCTAAATGCGATTCCGCGCGTGATGTCCTTGTCTGCTTCGGGATTGATGTCACAGCCCGTAATAAACAGAACCAGCCGCGCGGCAGAAAAAGAGAGGGAGCAATTGGAAAGGCGCGCCGAAGAGGAGCGAGGAGGTCCTGTCTGTGAGGAAGGCCAACCAGCGGAAAAGAGTGATAACAATACGCTGAGAATTCTCAGTTTATCAGGATGCCATAGTTCCACCATACCAGCCTCTGTATAGCAATGAAGATCAACGAATATAGTGGATGTGTCCAATTTGCACACAGACTGATCGTAATCATTTGCTTCCCCGAGTCCCGTCAATGTTCCATTAACTTCTATTCCCTCCATGGAAAATAACGTTTGACCGCTCGAGCATTCTGAACCCCATCTAGACACACGACGGGTAGCAATGTCTGAGGTACGAGTGCGTAACCGCAAGAAGATTGGGTGTAAAAAGAAGAAGAAGGGGCACGTCATGTGGAATGGGAGGTTTACATCACGTTGAGTAAATGTTGCTCCTATGCGGAAATCGGAAGAGGAAGTGAAGATCATTCCTTCAGTTTCCAGTTCCACTGAGAATGGCTCCTCGACTCCATGAACACCAGCACATGTAACGAGTGCAGAAATGCGTCCAACTTTTAGGTTAACAGCAATCCGAGGAACCGGTGAGATGTGAGGTGGAAAGAAGGGTTTTGGCTCTTCGCGTGGCATATTGGAGGAGGACTTGAGCTCGGATACCAGACTAAACAATATGTCGTGCCGATCAGCGAATGACAAAGAAGCGATTTCGGCTTCGAGGAACACAGATGGGAAGTTGGCATCACAGCAGAAAGAGGGTTTAGCCAGTAAGATTGGGGGCCAATCTGACAGGGTGGCATTGGCCCAGATAGAGCCGACATGTAAAACTGGGTTGGGTTGAGACACCCCGCCCAGTCTATGCAAGGAAACATCTTGGAGTCTCAAGCGAAACAAGAACGCTCGCGAGACAGTTGATGACTCTTTTCCAAGCCAGGCAGAATGGGCAGGATTGACCGTTGCGTTACTGGGTTCGCAAGAGCAGGTCATCGCTTTGAAGACAAAGTTGTATCTGTGGTGGCAGACTATCCATGATACAGTCACAGAATCTAGATCAAGACGGGCAGCCGCGACAAGTTCGAGGGGCTTGAATATCCACCATTTAATAAACGAGAGATATATATGTCGCAGTACGCACCTTTATATTTGACCTCTTCCGCTTCGCGGTGACTTGAACACGAACATCTGAAGGTACGGAAGACTTGACACTGTCAATAAGTTATCGCTGAGGCCTACGCAAACACTTACTCCACCGAAAGTACTCTTCAACCATGGGGAGGTGGCCGTACCGAGTGGACCAGGAGACTGAGCAGGAATGCTCTCCGAAGCAACCTCATAATGCGATAACCAACGTTGACAACTGTCCGCATCCACATGAACAGCTCCGACTTTGACTTGATTGTGCACGCTACAGGCTTCAATAGTACCATCTCTTGGACTGAACCGGGCCGAACCAGTGATAATAAATAAGTCGGGGGAGTGCAGTATTGTCCCGCTTTCGGATACGCCTTGACACTCTGAATCAGTATCATCTGGGCAAATGTCTTGTTTGACATACCCATCTGTATCAAACCACCCGACGGGATGAAACCATGGACCTGTCGTACCGCGAGATCGTACGAAACGGAACCGGACATTCGACCCAGAGTATCGTTCCAAGTGCGAGTCCAAGCACGTTGGAAGCCATTGGAAAGACGCGACTTCCAGGCGCCCATTGCCAGTGCTCGTGCGCTCAATGCCTGGTTGCTTGGGGAAACATAGTCTCTGACGGGGTGAAACTTGGGGCTCTCGGCAAATGAAACATGAGCCTTGAACGCAACATTCTGCACGATGAGCTCGAGTTGGGGAAAGCCGACGTATGAAAGAACCGCTTGGTCGATGTCTACTTGGACGGTTTCCATAAGCCTCGGTATGAAACGAACGATTTGCCGAAGTGCTGCAGTTACGACGAGGCGAATGACCGGCCGGACGGCAGGATCGATTATAACGTACAGACGCGATATCACGGACCATAGATAGAGCGCTACAGGGGAGGGAGAAAGGTCCACGAGCGTGAGCCCACGTCTGTGAGTTGAGCGGGGTGGGGGAGGAGGAGGGGCCAGGGAAGGTTCAATCTCCAATTTGAAGCCTTCGATTCTGAAGGACAACCTTCTAGGACCGTCGTCTGTGGAAGAACGGTAGGAATATACAAAACGATCGACGCGCCACGTCCAGTTGCCTTTACGAAAGTACAGGCCACGAATGGAGCGCAAGCTGACGCTTCGGACGCGAACGTGGCTCGAGCAGCGCATGAGGACATATGGGGCGAGGTAAACGCGGGCGAGGTATGAGAAGAGGAGCGCGGCGAGCGGCCAGCAGGCGAGGAGGAGCCAGGAGGAGGACGTCGTGGGCCATTTAAATAGCAATGCGAAGACAAGGACGAAAGTGGCGAAAAGCAAACGCGGGGATGGCATAGTAGTACTTGTTACAATAAACGAATGGTCGGTGGCAAGGATGACTGACGTAGTGGCTGAGTTTCAAGACGGGCTCATATTCAAATCCGAAGTGCATCACAAATGATTCAAGGTTAAAGCTAAAGGACTTCCCAAGTTCCAGGACGCAAGTATCATAATATCACCTAGTGCAGTGCGACATATCATAGCTTTACATGCCATATCGTTCCCGTACAGTAAAGCAAAAGTATCAGAACACCATCTGATGAGGGTATTGCCCCTTGGTGAGACCAAAACTAGCTTTCAGGTACTTGGCCAGGTTCGCCTGCTTTTGTACGGCCGCAATCACAGCCTTGTCCACCTCCTTCTGGTCGGCCGTCTTGGCTTCTGGCAAGGGCTCTTTTGGCTTCGGCTTGCCCTCCTCGAAGAATTCTGCCTCTGCAGAGGATGCACCCTTCGCGACAGCCCTGGCAAAGTAGGCGTCGTTGATCTTGGCGTCAACCTGCCGAGACGTTTATATTAATATTAGTGTTTCTTATACGGCCAGCCTATCACCAACCTCGAGACCCTCCAGGTCAACCTTCGTCGATGTAGCAATGACATACGCTTGGTTCACCCTCCGTAGCGGGACACCGTTGATCTTGTATGGTCCGGTCACCAACAACAGCCCGCTCTCTAGCTGCTTCAAGAATACCACCCTCTTCCCCCTGAAACGACCAGCAAGCACGATGAGGACAGTTCCTGGAACGATGGCCGGACGGAGTCTGGTAGGTTTGGGTGATTTGCGGCTTTTCTTTGGCTGACGGACATCATCAGCGGGGTAGTAACGAGGGGCCTTTGACGTGGGCACGATACGGGTGCTGCCGTTCTTCTCCCCCCCGACCTGAACCTCTTTGGTCGTAGGAGCTGCTGGTTCCGATTTTTGGGTTTTCAGGCTGCGGCGGGCAGAGGCCTGGGGGCGCCGAGCGGGAATGCCGGGTGCGAGTTGCTTGCTGCGGGCCATCTGAAGATGCGGGTGTCAGCGGAGGTACATCCAAGGTGCCAGCTAGACATCCAACGAAATGATTCCTTCACCACACAAAGGGTGATAAAAACGCAGGTCGACGTGGATATATCTCTCTGGCCAGAACGGAAATCGCACTCACTGGTCGTTAGTCTTGAGGATTTTGTTGTCGAGGACGTCGATCGCCACGGCCAAGGGTACACCAATTCATGATGTGTCGGAGTTTGGTTTGTGGGAACAAAATTCCGAATATATCCAGCACCAAGTCGCTCCAGTCCATCAAGTACTGTGATACCACTCAGCGATACCCACATGTCGGTGAACGGAACCTCGGAAGGTATGAAAGGCCAAACGTTGTATATCTACACCTCATCTACCCAAAAGATCCCCGCCTCGTTATCTGGTTCGATATCGACAACACCCTCTATTCCGCTAGTACCAAGATCTCGCATTTGATGGGCAAACGCATCCATGGTATGTTCACTCACAATGGATACAAGCGACCATCAAAACCATTTTCCTGGAGCATACTTTGTCTCCCTGGGCCTTGGCAAAGATGAAGCGTCGGACCTCCATCTCAGGTACTACAAGCAGTACGGCCTCGCTCTACGGGGTCTCACGCGGCATCATGAAATAGGTAAGCGCAAACAAGCAGCCGCACTTTGACTGTAATAATAAATTTCCTGCTGCTTAGACCCTCTTGATTTTGATCAGAAATGTGATGGCACTCTCCCCTTGGAGGATTGTATCAAGCCAGACCCGAAGTTGAGGAAATTGTTCCAAGATCTAGACAGGACAAAAGTGCGCGTATGGGCTCTGACAAATGCATATAAAAACGTACGATTTTCATCCCTGCGACTCCGCTCTGGAGTGAGTTCTGATGCGTTAACCAGCATGCAAATCGAGTGCTCAAAATCTTGAAAGTCCAAGATCAAATAGAAGGACTTGTTTACTGCGATTACGAACAACCGAACTTTACTTGCAAGCCAGAACCAGATTTTTTTCAGAACGTAAAGATCCGATTATCCTTGACTCCGGGCCTGAATACTGATCACCACTTGCATAGGCAATGAAAACTGCCAAGATATCTGATCCATCAAAATGTTTATTCATAGATGACAGCAAGGTGAACGTAATTGCCGCTAGGAACCTGGGGTGGAAATGTGCACACTTCCACGAAGCAGGCTTAGATGTCGTAGAGGGCGGGCAGAAAAAGACACTGGGAATCAACGGCGACTTGGCCGCAGATATGGAAGGAATTGCAGTGATCAATGATTTAGAAGAGCTCAGAACGATATGGCCCGAAATATTTTCCAGCTAGAGTCGTATGGATGCAAAGCATCTGGGAACTATACATGTAGAGTATGCAAATAAACGATCACGGTGAAAATAACATAACGGCCACGACCTGTGACGCTTCGTTCACTTCCAATATTACGCCATTGTAACCGTACAATCCTACGTAAATATGTGAACAAGCCTTTGACGACAAACTGTAGATCTTACTGGAAGTGGGACTAGGGAGCGTAATGTTGTCCTCGTATTCGGTACGATCATGCACCATCGATGGTGGAGGATCTCTTGGGCTCAAAAAGTGACTGATCGCTTCGAACTGATATACTTAATATGATAAGTAATGCAGAGAGATTGACCCCTCACCTTGTCTGTAAAGCGCATCCTCGGAGGTGAATCTGCATGAATTAAATTCACATCCCGAGTAACTGTATAGCAAATCACTGACCATCTTCGTCATCCTCAGGTTTTCCCTCCAGCTCCCACGGACAGCGTTTGTACTGCTGAAACAAAGGAGAACCCGGCTCATGCAATACTTTAGCTTTGGCGGAACAAGACGGCTCTTTGCTCACCACGTTGGAATGTAGTACGATTTTGCGCACTATGTGAGTTTGACCAGAAATCAAGAAGTCGATACCATGGCTAAAATAGTTATAAAAGTCTAATGACCATCGCAAGAGATCATTCATCAAGAAGACACGACTCACAGTCCGTGATTTGACTGTCGTCTTCCAGCTGCGGGTTGGGTGAATGAATTGCCATTCGTTCGTCATCTTTGTAATATATCCTCGATGGCGTTCCCAAGTCAATGTTGAGATCTTGTGCAGTGGTTTCACCCAAGCGAATATGAAGGGATGATGTAGAAGAACCAAGAGGGCCGTAAAAATCAAGAACAACTCCGCTATGAATCTATAAACGCTGGATGTGGAAAAAACATGCATGCGGGCACAATTCATTCATACCTTAACGATAGCGCGCGATATATCTCCATACATCGTTGAACAAAGGGCAACCTCATCAAGAGGATCACAACCCCCATCATGAGCGTCCTTTTGCGTAACAATGATACGCTTGACCTCTTTCGACCTGTTGTCTGCCGTTGCATGCGATGAGCCACCTTTGAGACCTTCGTTGATGGCATCATCGTCGAAACTGAACCAAACACCGGGATATCTCAGCTCTTCGCCTGGGTATGTTGGACCAAAAGTCCGGCTAATCTGAATCTTAACCAAAGGTTCCTCGCCGGAACAGATGACAGAGTCCTTGTACCGAAGCACTATCGGTGGATGAGGATCTCTTGGCTTTCTCAGACAAATCGTGTGCAGTCGTTGATGATAAGCAGAGAAGAGCAGGTCAAAATACGGGCGGAGATGGAGTATCACTGGGGATGTGGATGCATTCTCTAGGTCGAACTTGACCTCTACTTGAGGAAACTGGTGCTGGAGCGTTCGCAGGGAGGAAACGACTGTCCAGAGGGATGTACCTTGGGCGATTGAGTCAGAACTGCCAGTTCAGCGAGAACACGACCACGGACCTAATTCAAACATCCCTATGCCTGAACCTGGTCTTATGTCGAGGTCCAGCGTCGAAATCATGATCAATGTTGAGGTTGATGTTGAAGCGTGTTCACAAGCAGTACTACTGAATCGTCCATTCTGGGCAGTATTGATGCCACTTCTTACTACTAGGTGTCATCACAACTATACTCGACAACATGACTGACACGCGCCAGCGTATTATCATCAAGGTATGAAGTACTCTCACGTGTTGTTGAATCCTTCAATCACCTTTGCAGGTCTTTCGCAAGTATAGTCATTCGCTTGGCCCCGAAGCGTTACAGTTTTTGGAAGACATTCTCGAGCGCCACGAAATCACCGACGAAGAAATCGAGTTCTCCGTCGAGACAATCGCCAGAGAGTATAACAAACAAGATGGTGAGGTGCCCCCCTTTATTGTCTGCCGTGTTCCCAAATGTCTTGTGCAGACGCCGCCATGAAAGTATCTGTGTCTATTCTTCAAAGAGTCTATGAAGCACTCCAAGATCAAGGTTCCGCTGACCATGCTGAAACCGAACTGCTTGATCCTGAAACGCATCTCTATGTGATCGATGCTTTCGAAATGCCCGCTTGGAACTGGTCGCCAGAACGAGGAACCTTTGAGAGGTAAGTCATTGGTCCTAATTTATTTTCTATCAACATAAAGTCCAAAAGATCCTCTGCGGCGCAAACAATGTCTGGAACGGCAGAGTCACGCATAATTTCCACGCGCAACAGGCTCCATATAATCAAGCAGAGCGTCCTACGCAACGAACATTTTTCACCTTCTACTTTACCCTCCCGTGATCGGGAGCATCTCGTGACGGTATGATCGAGGCAACGATATCGCGCAAGATGTATTCCCATGAGTCTTGAGACAGTTAAAATCGACAAAGCAGCTTCTCGGCAGAGCTGGAGAAAGATTCCTACTTCTTGGCATGCTCGCGCACAATATGGAAGGGAAGCTATCCCTTGAAGATACTGACGGAAGTGTTATCCTCGACGTGTCCAAGTTGGTAGGATTCTCGCCGTTATTGCGTGGCTTGAGATGCTCACCCCTCCACTGGCCTAGGACGACCCCGGCGAAGGACTGTACACCGAAGGATGCATTGCTCTCGTCGAGGGTGAATATACGGAAGACGGTACCTTGGAAGTAATTGCCATGGGTCAACCGCCTTGCGAAGATCGCGAAACAGCTCGGTGGGTTATTTCCGATGGGACGAAGAAACGGTGCTTACCCCATGCAGCTCAATATATGGCCACATAGATTTTCTCGGAAAGGGTTCGACAACCCTACTAGAAGACGTAAGTTGAATGCCATCATTGAAACCAAGGCTGATTTACATCCAGACAAACTATGCTCGACGAGTTCGGGAGGAGCTTTCGGATGTCTACTTCTTTTTCTTATCCGATGTCTGTCTAGACAATCCCAAGACATTCGTTGGACTTCAAAAGATGTTTGACAACTGCATCGAAAACAGCTTCATACCTAAAGTCATTGTCATGTGTGGAAATTTCACAGGCCGATCGATTATCCAGGGGAGTGCACAAGATATTCACCGATATCAGGGCATGTTGGGATTCGCCTCACATGACACGACGAGCTGAAATCAGCCACAGAAAACTTTGATACCCTCGGTCAATTGATTGCCTCGTACCCTCAAATCACTCGCACGACTCACTTTGTCTTTGTCCCTGGCCCGCTTGATCTGACCAGCAACGTGACTCTGCCACGGAGACCAATACTCTCATCTTTTACGTCTCAACTTCGGGCAAAAGTTCCAAAGGCGCACTTTGCAAGTAATCCTTGTCGTCTGAAATTCTTCGCGCAGGAGATTGTGATTTTCCGCGAAGACACCATGGCAAGGATGTTGCGAAATACTGTGGAAGTCAAGCCGAACGTCCTGGGTGAGGACCTGAGAAGATATGTACGCTCTGTTTTTTGTTTCCCCACCGATCTATACTGATCTCGTATTCCGTAGCTCGTGCAAACGGTCTTGGACCAGAGTCATCTAATACCGCTGACGTCTCAAATCCAACCAACATTGAGTGATTATGATCACGCATTGCGCTTGTATCCATTGCCAACAGCCGTAAGATACTGCTTTACCCTGTAGAAGGCCTGACCGTTGAAGTGCCTTGTTCAAAAAGGTCATTCTTGCCGACAAATACGAAAAGTACAAGTTGACTTATTCTGGTTGCCATGTCTTCAACCCTGGGAGCTTCCTTGCAAAGTCATTTTCCTTTTCAACGTACTGTCCTGCGGAGACTAGCTCAGAAGAAGGAGTCATTGACACGTGCGCGGAAGATTGAATTTTGTTGTGTAATACAAGCTTGTAGTGTTGGCCATAAGCACAATTTGACTTTCTTGGCTTGTTTGATGTTGGCACGCAATGTCACTCGTTCACTTCGCAGGGCACACCACAAGCAACCCCAGCTGTGTCTCTCTTCGAACGTGCCTCGGAGGACCCTTGCCAGTCTAGACGTCTTCAAAGAAGGTTTTCTCGACCTTGCAACCGCACTTCCAATTCCACCATCGTGGCCTGCATATTCCACAACAATCATCCTCTGCACGGTGCTTGCTCGACTTGCATTCACAGTCCCATTTTCAGTATGGGTGAGTCCTTAACTATGCTCCTCGCATACATCCGTCACCGATATTGTGTAGTCTAAGCGAAGACAATGGAGAGCTGAAGAAGTGGTTTTGCCCCGTCTGCAGTCGGAAGGACCGGTGATTGCCAAGAAGATACTTGAAGGTATGCAGCGGGAGAAAGTGCGAGGTACGAAGAAGGAACTAGAAACCGTCCACCGTACCAGAATGAAAGAGGCCGTACGACTCTATCTTGTTCTGTCACCCACGTGAGCTGAACGCGTTCCACCAGGTTGCGGCGCGCCGCAAACAACTTTTCGCAGAATATCGTTGCCAACCTGTGGCGACGATGGCTATACCACCTCTGACTCAATTGCCGGTGTTCGTGGGGTGTTCCATCGTGCTCGCGCACATATCACAGCATCCCACGCCCCTCGATTCTGAGTCCTTTTTTACGCTCTCTACGCTCGTCCATCCCGACACCACCGGGACGCTACCGATCGCACTTGGTTTTATTACGTTGGCCAACGTGGAAAGTTCGAGGTGGTTTACGACGGATCAGCAACGTGAACGCGAGGTCAAGGTGCAGAAGTGGAAGGAGGAGAGGATTGCCAAGGGCGAAAGCGTGATCGAACCGCAAAAGGTGATCAAGTCCGCGCTCAGGTTGGTATCCGTCGGACGCATCCTTATTGCGACGATGGTGCCTGGGGTATGCGTCTTGCCCTTTTCTTCGTCGACGTTTCAGGTTGCTCATCCATGCTACAGAGCATCGTCTTGTACTGGGTCACGTCGGCTACCTTTGGGCTTGTACAGACTTGGATATTCGACTACTGGGAATTGAAAAGGAAGACGAGACTGGCAGCGTTGGGTGCCTCTTCTGTTTCGCCGTCGACATCAGCATCGCCTTCGTTGGTGGATTCTTCTCGAACGGCTAACCGGCGGCACAAAAAGTAGACCTTTTGGTGGGTGATTCTTCTTTTT